>JBBCBC010000008.1:7020657-7069894 GCA_037126765.1 Stenogyne calaminthoides | reverse complement strand
TTGTGGAAATGACATCTATTGCGATATACTGTTTGTTAGGGCCTTCAACGTAAGCATGGAGCTTTCCACGTGTTGCAGTCAGTGGAATCCTTCTTCTCCAATGGTGGTGCATCCTGTAAATTAGATGCTGTCACATTTAATGTTGATGTATGCTCAATTGTTTTAGCTTTATTCAATTATATTCATATTGCTTCCAACTGATGACTAACTTATAGCTTTACATTTAGATTACTCTTTCAAGGGATCAAATTGATGCAATTCTCAAGACTGAGACATGTAATAGTAGTGAGACTTCTAGTCACAATCATGAGTCGAACATATCCAATTCTTCAAATGAGCAACAGGATGCCCTGTGCTTTCGCGTTTCGGTAATTTCATTTGCACTGGACAATTTTATGATAATACTCCTTTTTTACATCTTGAATTGTAGTTAAAGTCAATTCTTTGTGTAGGTGTTTCAACAGAATCCAGGAACACTCTTGCTTAGAGGAACATTGCTCGAAAAATCAAGCTCCACTTTAGGTATCTCGCATTCTTTTTTCTTCGGTTATATTGCTTTCTGTACATAAAAGTTGGTAGAATAAGCTTTTGTTTTGCGTTGGAATGGTAGGAGGGATGGGAGATTTTTTTCTGTTTATTTATTTATTTTGCTTCTGCTTGGATATATTTTAGAAGCATTGGTTCTCTAAACAAAAATCTCAATCAAATGGAACACGACCCTCTTAATTTCTCCCCCGTTAGAGTTTGTATTCTGAAAAAAAAAAATTCCATTATGTTTCGTCAATTTAAATATTCCTCCTCTGCTTCTGGAGCCTTACCTTTCTAATTATGCGTGGAGTTATTTACTTACTGCATCTTGTTATAATTGGTCAAAAGTTGTTTAACTTATCATTCATTTCATCATCTATTCAGTGGGATGAATTTAACTCTTTGTTCCTTTGGTGGGATAAATTCTAATTCGTTACTTTTAGTTTTGATGTTCGTACTCTATATATTTTGTGTGTGCGATTTCTAACCAAAAATTATTCTCTTCATAAACTACTTTTACTCAATGCAGGTTCATTTTCTTCAATCTTTCGTCGTCTTGAAGGAGTTCTGATCAATAAGTTGTGCACTCGAAGATAGATCCAGTCCGCTGTAAAAGTCGAAGACAGCATTCACGACCTGTCTGCTCATTTCATAAATGTCAGCAGGAAGCATCATTGAAGAGATCCAGTTAAATGAAATTGCCGAACTCAACTTAACCTGAGATGGACTACAAATGTGCAAGAACTACTCTGCATTTGAGGAGAACATCCAACTGAGATGTAGCAAGCAGTTGAGCAAATTCTTTTAGCCTCGTTAAAACTAATTTTAAAAAATAAGCTTCTTTTATGGCATAAGAACCCATAAATCATGTTTGTATACCCATTTCTTGTATCCTGGATTTAGATCTTGTTAGTTATTAGTTATTAATGTCACTATAGGCTAGCTATAACAGTCGATTTGTCTTATTGAGTTTGAACCTGTTGTAATGTTGCATCATCTTTTTTTTTTTTGGTAATGTTAATATTTGGTAATTATGGTTTAATTTTTTTTTTTGGTAATTATTACTCACCAACTGTTCAATTCCATCATATAATTTTTCTTGTAATATGCATGGATAGATATATGATATACTCCCTCCATCTTGTATTTATTTGACCATTTCACTTTTGACTTGTGTTTTAATGAGTGAGTTGTTTATTAGTATATGAAATGATAAAGTGACACACGAGCCAAATAGTAAATGGACAATTTAAAACAGAACATCATATATCATCACCACAAATCAGTAGTGGCCTTTCATTATCATCATCTTTAAAAATGGCCTAGAAAAGAACTAGAAAACATCGAACAGAAAATCAATCCGTGTAAGTAAATTATTCACCATTCTGCACAAATTTACAAATAGAGAATCGTCGACACAACACGTCAACAACCCAATAATTTCAGCATAAATAAAACACACAGACCCGAATACAAAAAGACCCGACCCATCATGGCACGAAAGCTAACCCAAGCATGCATATCAAAGTTTTCCTTCAACCCTAGCGCAGGTCAACCCCACACACGCATCAACAAAATCCTCATCGATAAAATCCGTCGAAAATATCTGCAACCTATCCCCAAATCCACGCTCCAAGCACTGACTCACAAACGTCCTCGCGTACGGGTGGATCCGATCCGTAACCGGCTTCACGCACAGAACCGGGTTATCCGCCTGCGGCGTAACCGTATTCTCGACCCGGTAAAAATATTTCCGGTTAACCGCGGGCTGCTGCTCCCCCAAATGCTTCATGTTGCTCTCGAATTTCGTCGACGGCTTATCAGTATCAATCCAGTTGTCCTTCAAGTAACCCGAACTCCAAAGCGGGTCGCCCGCTTTCGCCTGAGGCGTCTTCCTCGGTTTCCAGACGCAAATCACCCGCTTCGGGAGCAATTCGGATACCGTTTTCCCGAACACGTCGTCGTTTTGGTGAATCAGGTACTCCCCGAGCTGATCTTCCAAATACTTGTTGAAATCGGGCGGGTCGTCGTGCCCGAATTCCGTCCGGATCTCAAGGATCAAAATCTCGGAATCCGTTTCCGTTAGGAATTTTTTAACGTCGTTAATCACGACGTCAACGCTGTAACTGAGAAGAATTCCGTGGCAGACGCGGCGGTCCTCCTGGACCCGAATGTCGAGAACTCGGGCCCCCGCGATTAATTGCTGGTAAATTGAGAGATTTTGGCATTGGGCGAATGGGCGACTGACCAGGGGAATTCCGATTTTGTTGGTTGCGGAATCGTGGGTACCAGGCCACACGATCTGGTTGACCCGGATTTTATCCGGGTTGAGGCCCGACATCCAGTTTTTGCGATCGGTGGGCTTGTAATCGCAGCCCGGGAAATTGCAGCCTTCGGTTTGTTTGAGGTCGAGCAGGATTTTCTTCTCCGATGAGATTGTTTTTCTCCGTTCAATTTGTTTGGAAACGTGAGCGCCCATTGATGATTTATTTAATTGAACGGAACAGAGAAGAAAAAGAGGATTATTATCAAATTATGTTGTTATTAATTTAATTTCTTCCCCTTCTTCTTCTCATGTTTATAAAATTAGTTTGAACTATCTAATCTTGTTTACGTTCTCTCTCCTCATTATGAATTGAAGAAGATGAATTGGGTGAAGTGGTTTGATATCATTGTCAATATCAACGTTTGGTTTTGGTGGTGGTGGGCCGGATTGATTGAATGATTGGAGGGATATTTTTTTCGTAATATATTATTTTAATGAGCCAGTTGTATGGCTGTCCAATGCCATGAACCAGCTGTTATCGTCTTTGTTTGATTTAATTATAGAAATGTCGTGTTTTATGTGTCATTATCAAAGTATTATAATTGATATTGTTACACCTATGCACGTATAATGGAGCTTATTATGTCTCATCGGCATAGGATTCATCTTTCATTGAAAAAGCATTGTGATGGTGCAATAGTTAATTGTTGTCAGGAAGGACACAGGATTTGTAGTCAGTGGCCAGCTAATAATAAGCTGGGAGTAGGTGTGTGTAAAAATTTATGATTTTAAAGAAGTGATTAAAATTGATGATTAAATTTCTATGATTTAAAACCTCTATATCGGCGTAGAACCAGAATCTTTCGAATGGATCTTGAATAAACCAGAAATAGCAATCACGCTAATTCCGATTTAAAAAATAATTCACACCCTTTACAAAAACCCTACGTAAACAATTAAATAGTCTCACAAATCCTAAGCCCATGGGCCAACTAAAAAAAGGAAATAATCATTAATTAATATGAAGTAACAATAAAAATCTTCAATCCAAATCGGTAGAGATCTTCTTTCTTTTTTCCTCCGATACTTAATTTCATATTTATCTTCAAAAATCTTCAATCCAAATCGGTAGATCTTCTTTTCTTTTTCCTCCGATCTTTAATTCCATATTTATCTTCATCCACCAAATAAGGTAAATCTTTAATTTCCAAGTTCTCATCATCTCTCCCCCTTCAAATCGAACCTTGTCCTCAAGGTTAAGTCTTTGAAAGCGATTCTGTGACTCATTAACATCCTCCCATGTATGGCGTCTTGGGTCCATGTTGTTCCCTTTTACTAGTGCCTCGCAAGACTTGTTTTCCACCCTTAGAGGTCCACTGTGCTCTCGCACCTCTCTGCTGGCTCAAAAATGGGTGTGCCCTCGAGGCGAATATGGTGGTAATGTGGTGCGAGCGGCATCTCTCGCCCCCAATTCGACGTCAAGCGGTGACACATGGAATACGGAAAGTATTTTTGTTCCGGTGGCAGTCAAGGCGACGCCACATTTCCAACTCGCTCCAACACCGAAAAGGCCCGTAAAACTTGCTAGCCAACTTCGGTTGATTTGTTTGAATAGTGAGTTTCACAGGTATGGTCGCAACTTGAGGTATACCCAGACGCCACTCCGAATTCTTCCAAATCGTCTTTTTGAGTCCGCTAACCGCTTCATCCTATTCTCGAGCCCCTTCGAGATTGAATCGCAGCTCCCTTTAATAATGAGTCTCGATCACTTTCACCAGAATCCACCTCATGGGACGAGAGGTCGAGCCCACTTCATGTCTTTGGAATTGGTGCGAGGCTTCCTTCCATAAACAAACCTCAAATGGTGTCATTGCAATTGAGCTATGATAAGTCGTATTGTAACAATATTACGCCCAAGTTAAGTATTTCTCCCCTCCTTAGGTTTCGGGATGAAAAACACCTAAGATATTGTTCCAAACATCGATTTACCACCTCAATTTGTCTATCGGTTTGAGGGTGTGGCGCCGAACTCATCCTTAGAATCGCATGCCTTGCAATTTGAATAACTCCTTCCGAAATGGCTCACAAACACCCGATCTTGATCGATACAATGGATTTCGAGAATCCCATGTAATTTGACGATGTTGAACAAACAATTCTACCACTTCTTTGGGTCAAACAGGATGACTCGAGGCCACAAAATGTGCATATTTCAAGAGTCGATCAATAACTACCAAAGATAGTGTCTTTCCCTCTCGAGCGTGGAAACCCCGTAATGAAATCCATGGATACATCTACCCACAAGTGGTCGGGATTGGCAATGGCGACGAAGTTTTTTTGGGGTCCTATTGTCCGCTTTTATTTCTTTTTGGCAAATGTCGCATGAGCGAACAAATTGCACCACCTATTTCTTCAATCCAGCCACATGAATAATTGTGAAATCGTTTAAAAGTTCGAAGGATACCCGAGGGACCCCCAAACACCGTGGAGTGGAATTCGTGGTAAATAAATGTCCCGTTGGTATTTGGACCCACACCTCTTCGCCAGACGACCATTTCGGATCTCATACGGGTTGTCCCGGATCGGCCGCCTCCAACCGTTGTGGTTCGGGCCCCAACTCGTCTGCTCGCCGAGTTGCAGTTTTTTATCGATATCGTCCCAAATACCGGATATAGGGCCCGATAATGACATGAAAACAGCCCACTCACCCGCCCCTCTTTCCTAGACAACACATCCATTTGCCCCATTTTCCTTCCCAGACGATACACAATTTCATAATCAAATCCCACCAACTTCAAATCCATTTTTGTTGCTCGGGGGTTGTTATCCATTGCTTCAAGAAGGCATCTAAGACTCCGTTGATCCGTAATGATTTTGAATTTATGCCCAACCAAATAAGGTCGCCAACAAATGGATCGCTTCCAATATTGCCAACATTTCTTTCTCATAGATGACCGGGTTCGTTTGGATCTGCGATATTCCTTGCTCATATAAGCAACGGGCGCTTATTTTGAGTGAGGATCGCTCAATTCCAAAACCCGAGGTATCCGTCTCAATCACGAATTCCTCATCAAAATTCGGTGAAAGCAAGGACCGGTGTGGAACTCATGGTAATCTTGAGTGCCTTGAAGGTAGCTGCGCCTCCCCCGACCAAGCAAATCTGTTCTTCTTGGTTAGTTTATCACGATGCCCTAGCAATCTCCCGAAGTCAATGCATTTAGGGCGTTCTCTTGCATTCGGCGAAAAGCACCATCGGCGTTTCGACCTCATCTGTCTCTTCCCTAATAAGCGGCGTTCTTGGTGGTTCTTCATCATAGATGGGTGGTGGTCGTACCCCCTATCGCAATCTTTTGCCGCTTCCTTAAAAATCGGTCCAATCCGGTTCCTCTTCCGGTGTACGCCATTCAAAATACCGCTCAGCTCGGTCTGCCAGGTTATTGAGCGTCTTCTCCGTGAATTTTGAAAAAGTCAATTTGTGGTCCCCCGATTCGATGGTGGCGAACCGCCTCATGTCGTCGGCTAAATACCGACTCTTCCTCCGTTTCTTACGTACCGATGCCGACTTCTTCTCCCCTTGCCCGTTTCGGACTCGACGTCCCGATGGAGCGGACTCGGGTTATCAAACCCGTCCCCCCTTCCCCAAAGGATTCTCTCTTTCCTTAGTGGTGATGATCTGTTGCGATTTACATTCTGAACTTGCCCTATCCAGGGTTATCTCACGGTTTGTCCCCAGCGCGTTCGTTGGCCTTTACGAATTCTTCCCTCCGTGCGTCAGAAGCGCGCCCGGCTGATGGCTCTCGGCGTTAGGCGCCACCGACCACTGAGTCTGTCCCGGCGTAGCGTCTGTCGGCAATACTTCTTTGGCGGCGACTACAATTCTTCCTCCGTGCGTCGAGGCATACGCCTTCATGTCTCGGCGTTGGAGGCGCCTCGACCTGAGTCCCTGTCCCCAGCGTAGCGTCATCTGCAAGCGCGAACGCCTCGACGCTCGCCCCGTTGCCTTGTATTTCGCGTGGCGGCGTGGTTCGATTAACGTTATGGAGTTCTCGAGCTTCAAATCTCTTCTTTGTTAGTCACCATGGGCATAGCAGTGTGATACTCACGGCCAGACTCGATACCAATTGATGAAACCTCTATGCGGGGTAACCTAGATACTTTCGAATAGATCGCTAATAAACTAGGAAACAAAAAAGGGCTGTTTAATTCGATTCTCAAAAATAATTCACACCCTTTACAAAAACCCCACGTAAACAATTAAATAGTCTCACAAATCCTAAGCCCATGGGCCAACTAAAAAAAAGGAAATAATCTTGTAATTAATATGAAGTAACAATAAAAATCTTCAATCCAAATCAGCCGAGATCTTCTTCTTTTTCCTCTGATACTTAATTCCATATTTATCTTCAAAAATCTTCAATCCAAATCAGCCGAGATCTTCTTCTTTTTCCTCTGATGCTTAATTCCATATTTATCTTCATCCACCAAATAAGGTAAATCTTTAATTTTCAAGTTCTCATCATCTACACATTTAAGTTTGCACAGCTGCACTTGGACAGCCCTTTTTTCAAACAATTTCCAAAATATAGCTTGGGGAGCGGTTTTAATTATAAAAAAAATAAAAATAGACAGCGGTTCAAAACCGCTGTCCAAGTGAAAAATTTGAAAAGCGGTTGAAAACCGCTGTGCAAAAGGGTTTAGACAGCGGTTTCAAACCGCTGTCCAAGAAAACACATTTTGAAGCTTTTGCCCGCTCCCGTCGTCAATAATAAGGAGATTCAATACAGCTAAACCATTTCCCCCTTATTTAATCCACCCTCCTTGGTTTTGGTTGTGGATGCACCTTCTGTCAATTTGGTTTTTTTCGTTTAGTTTTCTGGAAATCTCTTCGATTGCGTGCGAATTCGCCAGATCTGATCAATAATCGGTTGTGAATTTGTGTAATTAAAGTATTACATAATTTATAGTTGTTTGTTGTTTGGTGTTTCTGTGAACGATGTCGGCGGTGTCAGGATTCGGGATTCATGTGAAAGGCGGTGCTGTGGTGAAGCCGGCATGTGCGCCGAGCCACCAACTGAATGCGGTGGAGGCTCTGAACCGGAGGGTTAGGGCATCGCGTGGCATCCAAACGAAACAGAGGAGGGTGAACCTTGCAAATAGGTTCGTTAACGGTGCTGCTTTGGATTTGCGTTCGGACGGACGGGCCGGGCCAGACAAAGAAGCATCTGTTTGTTGTGAAGAATGCGATGTCTTAGGTGCCGGAAAAGCCTCTCGGGCTTTATGATCCGTCCTTTGATAAGGACTCGTGTGGGGTCGGGTTTGTGGCGGAACTTTCCGGTGAAAGCAGCCGTAAAACAAGAGAATTGCTTTTTGTGCTTATATATGTATTTTGGTTTAACAATTAGTAATTTGGATGTGCAGGACAGGTGGCGGATGCTATAGAGATGTTAGTGCGCATGACTCATAATTTCTAAAATACTGGAGATGGGGCTGGGATTCTTGTGGGACCTCATGATTTCTAAAGAGAGGTTGGGGTTTCTTCTATTTGCTCCAAATTTATTACTACTATCGTTTTAAATGAATCAATCTGATTAAAGAGTTTGGAGGAATTTAATTTTGTTAAGGTCATTTCCTCTTGTATTTTTGGTTCCCCTGTCCTATTATAGATGAGTGAGTTTTAAAATTAGATTTTATTTTATTTTTTATTTTGGACATTGTCCATCTGTTTCTTATGCTGATTTAACAAGGAAAGGTGAATCTAGGTAAATGGATAATAGAATTATCTGTTAGACTGTTTTTATTGTGGCTCCCTGCAAAAGACCTATCAATTTCTTTTATTAATATAGTTTTTAATCAAATTCTCCATTGAAGATATAATTTGCGCTTCTCAAACGACGATTCATAACAATGTAAGTCAATTTATCGATTTATTTAAATTATTATTAATTGAATAAAAATTCATATACTATATGTATAACTATATTGATTGATCGTTGTTTGCAGTTTGTCTATAAATGTCCGCTCAAGACTTACTCCAACAAAAGAATGGAGAAATGGAAAAAGATTGGGGAGAATGCATTTTACAATCGATTATTGTATAATTATAATTAAAGTGGTATAACTTTTGGTAGCATGTAATTAACTTATATATTTGTGATGATATTTCATGTTTTTGATGTATATTGGACGTATGTTTATGATGTGTATGTTTATTTATTTCATGATGTGTATGTTTATATATTTGATGTTTTGGTATTTGACATATATATATTATAGTGGTATAATTTTTTATTTTTGGTTTTGGTTTTGTATAAATAGGATTTTTAAAATATATATTAATTATAAAAAAAAAATTGTATTGGACAGCGGTTATAAACCGTTGTCTAACTAATATAAAAAATAATTTATTAAATAAAAATATATTAGACAACTGTTTTTAACCGCTGTCCAATTCAGAAGCTTGGACATCAGTTGAAAACCGCTATCCAAGGGGTCTCTTGCAATGCGGTTCAGAAACGCTGTCTAAGGTTTACTTTAAGACATCGATTTTTTAACAGCTGTCTAAGCTTAGACAGCTGTTACTTGGACAACCCTTATAACCGTTGTCTAAGGTCATTTTTAACAGTTGTCTACGCCCAAATTTTTGTATTAGTGATTATGAGAAAAATGATTAATAGTAAAAATTGATAATGTTTGTAAAATAATTCTATAAAAAGTTGATAGTATTTGAAAAAAATAAAAGTAAAATAAAAATAAAAATAATAAGCTACTAAAAGTATCATCTTTGAAGCTTCTAGCTTATGAAAGCTTATTTAAGATACCAAAAGAGAAATAAAACACTCAAAATTGTTACTGCACACAATTTTAGGTGACTATAATTACTTATAAGTTTTTACAAACACACCCATTATACTCTCTCCGTCTTTATTTTGATTATCCATGTACTGTAGATTCGGAGTTTAAGAAAAGTAAAAAATAATAATATTAAATAATGTAAAGCGAGTTTGGTGGAGGGGTATGAATGTTAGTTCAACTTTAAAAAAATATTATTTATTAATATTAAATAATGTAAAATGAATTTAGTGTGTGTAGCAGATTGATACGTGATGTAAATAAGTGTTTTGTAAGATATATTGTTCTGTAAAGAAAATTGCTTTATTTACTTTTTAGGAAATGATAATCTAAATTAGGATATCTATTTATGGAAAGTGATCAATCTAATTTAGAATGGATGGAGTATAAGACGATATCATAAATGAGATGGTGCTCCAATTTATATTTGGGTCATACTATTTTTAAAGAGTGGATCGCATGTGCGTCCCGGTGCTCCGTGCACTCATAGTGCATTTTAAAAGCGTGTATCTATATAAAATATAAACGTGCAACTATTCCAAACAGAAGCATGCAACTATGTTTCCATATTAACAGTTGCATTTTTTTGTGTAAATAAATCGCACTTTTTAACATAACAAGTTGCACGCTTCTAAAATGCACTATGAGTACACGGTGCACGGTGCACCCGAGTGCAACCATTTTTAAAACATAGTTAGGTTGAAGTTCTATTAGCTCATTAGGGTATGGAGTGGATTTTTAATAGAATGAAAAGTTATGGAGGTAGAGAAGTACTAGAGAACCTCATGCATGCAACTTTAAAAGTTACAGTATAATCTAGTATATTTTATTTATTTTTAATTAAACATATATTCTTTAAAAAAAAATCAGGGGGACCAAAAGTGTCCTATAGGTCCGTCATTGGTTTTTGCGTTCTTCATTTTTCTGTAGTATTTTATAGCACATTTAATTACAATATATCTAGTTTTACTATTTTTTTTAGAGTCACTATCCTGTGCACTCCATGCACTAATTCAAATTAGTGCAATTAAATTCAATTTTAATTTGGATGAACTATGCACTCTAAATCCTAACCCCTAAATAATGAACCATAAATCATATATGAACCATTTGAGCCGGGTGAACCATGAACCACTCGGGCCGAGTTTGGGTCCGGGTAGGAAAAAAAAAACCTAAAACTGAAATTAAAATTAAAAGAAAGATGAAATTGACAAAAAAAAAACTAAAATTGAAAAAAATAAGAAAAAGAACTCCTAAAATTAAATTGTACTAAATTAATTTGGTAAAAATGATGCCTGCCTTTGTTTTATATGAAGGTTTACAAATGTTAAAACTTTGAGTAATAATAGACATTTTGTAAGAGTTAAAATTAGCGATTGATCAAGAAGACAAGACTCGTCTACGTTCAAACATAATGATTTTTTTTTTCCTTTCAAATAATTGCAAAATTTAGTGCTTTGACAAAAGATTATATCATTTCATTTCATAGTTAAGTCGTAGAAATGAAGGCAGAGATAAGTTAATTCAATCAACATAATCAAGACTGGGCCCTACAATTAGTAGCATAAAAAGAGCCGTATAATGTTGGTAGAACCAGATAGAGGCTATAGCAGCAAAGAAACCTCTTACTGATAAAATCCCATTTATCAGTATGTATTTCTTAAGCATATTCCAATGTTCTTGCCATAGATAAATGATCATTTATCTTCAAATCGCATATCGGAAGGGAAAACAACAAACAACTACCAACTATGACTTGTGTCTCTCATGCACTTTTAGTAAAAAATACAATCAAATATCCATTCAAGATTTCCACAAAGTTTATATGAAAAAAATTCAGAATAATTTTAGCATA
Organism: Stenogyne calaminthoides; assembly: GCA_037126765.1. NCBI lineage: Eukaryota > Viridiplantae > Streptophyta > Magnoliopsida > Lamiales > Lamiaceae > Stenogyne > Stenogyne calaminthoides. Next base: position 7,058,396 of record JBBCBC010000008.1, on the reverse strand, counting down.
AACTCAATATTCAGTGAGTTGAAAACAAAAAATTGGAGGTTTACCTTTCAGTATCAGCTAACAATTCCAATACTGACATTGTGTTCCTTTCAGGATCATACGTGCCACCAGATTTAGAAACTACGTTTAATTTCCTATCAATTTCTAACCAACTAAGGGCCTGATCTTTTTCCAGATTACTTGGTAGCATAAGCTCTCGAACTTCTTCTGCAGATTCCCACCTACCAAGAGCAACATATATTCCCGATAGCAGAAGATATGCTGCGATAGATTTAGGTTCCAGCTTAGCAAGATGCTTTGCCATCATTCTACCAAATTCCACATTTCCATGAATTCTACAAACACCAATTAAGGCATTCCAAACACGATCATCAGGCTCACATGGCATCTTCTTCAGTTGATTCACCAACTCATCGAAACATCCAGATTTCCCCAGAAGATCAATCAAGCATGCATAATGCTGTTGATTAGGAACCATTTTATATTCCGACTTCATGGATTCAAACAAACAAAGCCCTTCTTGAACAAGCCCTGAATGACTACAAGCATTAATGAGAGCAAGAAAAGTCACGCCATCTGGTTTCATACCTAATCTCACCATATCGACAAACATCTTTATTGCTTGTTTACCATATCCATGATAAGCTAATGCAGATATGATTGTGTTCCACAAGATGACATGCTGTTTATTTTCCGTTGTATCGAAAACTCTTTTGGCAAATCCTAATTTTCCACATTTGGAATACATGTCAATTAGAGAGCTCAGAACTACTACATTAAGCCTAACAACAGCAGTTATCAAATGTGAATGCAGTTGCATACCATGATTAGGTGAACTTATGCTAGCACAGGCAAAGAATAAACTGCTATATGTAAACTGATCAGGTTTTACACTATTAAGCTTGATCATCTCTGTGAATAACTCAAGGGCATGATGCCCCATACCTTTGTGGGCGTATCCTGCAATCAATGAAGTCCAAGAAACAGAGTTCTTCTCCGGCATTTCATCGAACACTTGTTGAGCTGATTTCATATCACCACATTTTGCATAACCTGAAAGCAAAGTGGTCCAAGCAAGGATATCTCTCACTTTCATCTCATCAAACAGCCTTTTAGCATCTCCCATTTCACCACATTTCGCATACGCATCTAAAACAGAGCTCGAAAGAACCACATTTGAGAAATAACCAAGAACAAAAACATGACAATGCAATTGTTTGGCCAGCCACAAGTCCCTCAACTTAACACACGCCGTCAAAACTCCCGCAAAACTATACTCATTAAACCCAATATCCGACCTCCTTAACTCCATATAAAACCTCAGAGCCCCATCAAACAACCCACTCTGCACACACGCCATAACCATCGTGTTCCAACTCACGAAATCCCTCTCAGGCATTTTGTCAAACAGTCTCCTTGCAGCCTTTACCATCCCCAGATTCGCATACCCAGCGAGCATATTGTTCCAAGAATACAAATTTCTCACTGGCATTTTATCAAACACCTCGCGCGCATTCACATGATCACCACATTTCGCGTACATGTTCACCAAATGGTTCGATAGAAACGTACTCGGGCGATTCGATCCCGTTACCTTCAAATGAACATGAACCCACTTCCCCTCTTTAATCGATTTTGAATTTGCGCATTGTTGAAGAAGAGAGGCAATAATCTTGGAGTTCAATAAGATTCCTTTGCGAGATAAAAGGGGCAAAGTGTCGACTGCTTCTCGGAGCTGACCTCGCGATTTGAGATTAATAAAATTGTGGACAAGGCAAGGGTACTTGCGAAATTTTTTGGGGGTCATAGCAAGTACGGCAACATACGATCTCCGGCGAGCATCGCCGCCTGATCGGTGGTGCGTGGTAATCACCGTTGACCGTTGGTAAAAGGGTAATTCGTTTTGTTTTGGGGCATTGATACTTGCACAATGGCAATATGGGCTTCATGTGGGCCATGAATACAGCCCAATTAGCCCAATATTTTTTAGAGGCTGGGCAGCTTTCTTACCGCTTATTTATTTTTATCCTCTTTAATGGGACTCAACTAACTAAATCCAGTGTTTTTATAACCGGACCGACGATCAAATCGGGTTGAACACCAATTGGCGGCTAAATCGGTTGGACTAGTCGAACCGGCGGTCCAACCGTTAAAAAGATCCCCAATCTATTTTGAAAAATATTTCGTATATTATATTAAAAATAAAATAAATATGCCCTTTATAATTTCCTAGGTAATTTACATTTCCGTAACTAATTATATTTTTAATTTAAAAATAGTCTATATAATTATAAAATTTTATAAGCAAGTCGTAGACAAATCTTACTATTTAGAAACGAAATTATTTTCATTGAAAATTTTGTAGGCATGTTAAAAATTATATTGAAAAATTTCATAGGCAATACGCTATTTTCTTGTAGTGACATATTCAGTTCGAGTATAAAAATGTATTTTATCCCCATGTTGAGGAGTTAATCTATCCAAAATGGAGGGTGATACATAATCTATCACAAATAAAATTAATATTAAAATGTTGAATAGATCCACAAGAATGAATTGTGGTTGTTTTTATTCAATTTAAGGGTGTTTAAGACATTTCAATTGGTATCTCACTTAATCCCTAAGTTCAAACACAAATATTGATATTTCAAGATAAAAAATATGCAATCATACAATCCGAACGTATATATTGATTCAAACAGTCTCGTTCACTCAGTTCAATCTTACTAAGGTGGTGTTTGCAACTTCTATTACCAAAAACATTTTTTTTGTTTAAATTGCCCTCTCACTACCTATGACTTGTAGAAGTGCTTCTGACTGTTCAATAGTGATTGCAAACACACCCTCACCACTAATCCATACAATCTTAGAGCAAACAAGACTTTTTGGGTGTATTTAATTTAATGTATAGGAAATGGTAGAGTCAACGTGACGAACATAAATAAAACCAACGGGGCAAGAAATTAGGAACCAGACAACCATCAGCCCATTATTCCACATTAGATATACAAGAAATCAGGCCATAAACGAGCACCAAAATAGGCATATATTATATATATCAAACATAAAACGACACTTATACAACCCCAAACGACACTAACTACCTGGACTCATAATGCAGGACCATGATATTATACTCAACAATAGCATTGCTGGCCGTCCGATTAACCCAAAACGTCTCCGCCGTGGCGATCCCTTGTGCCAGCCTGAAAACACCCGACCCGCCAACAACCGGCATCTCCCTATACTCATATAGCCCACCACACTAAGCGTGCTCCCATTATACTCCCCACGTGTGAACACGAAATTTAGGTACCCTATTTCTTGGAACGAGGCCGACCCGTATATCCCTTGAGCCCGCCCAATGATATTCGAATCGGGTTCGGGCCCAACGGTCAACGGGTCGTCCATCATCCGGATTAGACCAAAACGGGTAGGGGATGTGAGAGTGGAGTTGGCTTGTGCAACTGCGATTGCCGTTGGATTCATGCCGGTTACGGTGTCGTGGAAATAGAAGTGGAGTTTAGTTAGCTTCTCGTTAGCGTTTGGTAGGTTTTTGAACCATTTTTCAACTGCTTCGGGCCCTTGACCGATACTACGGGCCATGGGAATTGCTATTGCCAGAGCTGAGATATAAAGCATAAAATTTGTGAATGTTTTCTCCATGACCAAATGACGAAGGATTGGATTTGGATTTACATATATATATATGGCTTGTCGTGATTATAGCTAGTAATATATGATGCTACAAGTTGCGATTGACTTTATGGAGATGCATCATGCAAAGAGATGGTGTGACATAATTATTAAAATAAATGGATAGTGCTTCTGTTCGACGTGATGTAATTTCTAAAAGTAAAACAATTTCCGCCTCATTAACGAGCAGCACCACAACAACTAAGTGCTCCGACAAACCGAACAAACGTAAAGACTGGACTACACTACTCTATGCAAATGCAAATTGAATGTAGAATGCTATGATTTTCTGAAAAAATCACTCTTAATATTTTCAAGTGAAAAGCAACATGAAATCACGTGTTCATCCACCATATTGTGTAAGTGAGAAGTTGCCAAACATAAATCCGGGCAATTATGACAATAAATGTCATCACCACCCATAATAGCTCAACTATCACTTCTATTTTGAAATGTCAATGTATTCGGACATCCCGAACAACTAAGATCAACGTTATTCAAATTCAACACGTGAACTGATTTTATTCAGCTGAACCAACCCAAACCATTGGGGTTCTATTTTGGACCGCACTAATTCCATATGGAGACCAAGAACCAAGACCTCCCAAAGTAAACATTATACAAATATTGTACATAAGAAGTATAAAAGTTACTCCCTTCGTCCCAAGAGGATTGCAACACTGAAAACGACACGCAAATCAAGTAAAATGAATGTTAATGAGTTTGAGTGAAATAAAATAAGGATGTTGTGAATATATTAATATTATTTTTATTTTTATTTTGAAAGTATTGCAGTAATATTAAAACAATAAGGTAAATTTTGCATTAATCACAGGACGAGAAGGGAGTAACATTTTATAGACTTTCTAAACTAATGATATGACAAACTGACCATGCTCTTTGACCAGCGGTAACTTTATGTAATCGGATGCCTTAACCTTCCCGTTTGCTTAAAAAATAAAATTGCATAAAGTTTACTTTCAAATGGGGAAAAAAGAAGACCTTATCTTATATTATGGATCAATTTAAAAGAAGAAAAAGACAAAAAGGTGTTGCACTCTATGTTTTAAAAATCGGATCCGAAAGTTGAGCAGGACCATCCCTAAAAAAAGCTGGATCGGGGTCGGATTGAGTCGGTGTCACGTCATAATAAATATTACATATATAGAGAAAATACTTCTAAGGTACAAAATTTAGAGTCATGTGACTCTAAGGTACACAAATTTTAGATAATGACTATAAGATACAAAATTAATGTTATGGCCCCACCCACCCACTCTCTCCCCAATATCTCGGTCTCAAGTCCCAACCGAGTCATGCTATATCCACACTCTTGACCATTGAGGGATGGTCGATGTCTTGTTGTCGCGCCGCACGGAGGGGCCCGGTGATGTAAAATTTGTCATGTGTGGACCGCAACATAGAGAGGTACATTGCGTGTGGTCCGTGACATGGGAGGCACTTGTCGTGCACGGGCCGCGACACTCCAAGTGCGTGTCGCTCGGAATGGGCGACACGGAAGGCGCGTGTCGCGCCAACAACGCGACAATTTTTGTTATTTTTTCTGTTTTTTATCAAATTAGAATTAATTTATAATTTATTAGTTATAATTAATTATTTAACTAATTAAATGTATTAATTGATTTTATTTGATTAATTTAAAAATATTAATTATTTAGTAATAAAGTATTATTTCTTTCATTGAAAAGTATTATAGTTGTTTGGTCATAAAGTATTAGTTCATTAACTGGAAATTATTAGTTACTACCTCTGTTCCATAAAAATGTACACACCACCTTTATTATCGAGTTTTAGTGAGCGAGTTGTTTATTAGTATTTCAAATAATAAAGTGATTTTTAAGGAGGGGTATTATATATCTACCTCTCATCTTTTATATGCATCTTTAAAAATTAATTTATCATTTCAAATACTAATAAAAAACTCGCTCGCAAAAACACGTGAAAACAGGAAACGTGCACGCTTTTATGGGACAGAGGGAGTATTTGTTATCAACAATATTAGTTCATCAATTGAAAAATATTAGTTCATTAATTGAAAAGTATTAGTTCATCAATTGAAAAGTATTAGTTCATTCATTGAAAAGTATTAGTTAGTTGGTTATAAAGTATTAGTTCATTCATTGAAAAGTTTTAGTTCAATTATCAATTTAAACATGAAAAAATAAATATACACATTACATGAAAAAATAAATATACACAGTATATGAAAAAAATAAATATACACACTACATAATTTCCATTCAAGGATGGACTGAGACGTGCTGCTAGAAAAACTTGAATTAAATATTAAAAAAATGTGTAATATTTGTCTTTCTCGTTATTTCTAGACCTATAATTAGCCTCACGTCGCGGTGCATCCAAGTCGTGTAATGTACGGTATAGCTCTATCCTGCTTTGAAATTCTAAATCTAAACCATTTACAGAAGGGTCATGTGAACATTTCCAGTATGCAGATGTAAACGGTACTGGATGCTCCTCGGTTGTCATATGCAACTGAATTTACAGTTAAAAAATTATAATTATAATTATAATTAAATAAAATTCATAAATAAAAAAATAAAAAAATAACATTAATATAGTTTTTTCTTATCAATATCCAATGAGAATTGTCGTTCACACTCCCCAAGACCAATTTAATGGTCGGAAGTCCTCGATATTCATCTGTTGTTGCGGGAAGGCAAAAATGTCTGCCATGTTCACTAAATGACATTACGAAAACGTTATATGTGGTTGCAACCAGGTATCCATGTTCAGGTAATGAAAATCATTTATCACGTGGAGCAAAACTGTGGAAGTGATTAAGTGATTTATCCAACTCTAACATAGTTGTGTAACCATGTATAACGTTGTCGTATAAATCGCGTCTTCTTTGCAGATCATTAAAAAGATCCATTCGTACCGTATGCAATTGGTCCTCGCTTCCGTAGATTGCGAGTGCAACAACTCTAAATCCGCAGTTCCCATCTCCAATTACATCATTGTAGGAATGAATATAACTTTTAATATATGAAGGAAAATCGTCCTCCACCGGAGAGTTAAAAAACTGTATTGGATAGTTAATTTTTGTTTGAAAATTGGGTGGCCTACTTGAACTAGCGGTACTGTTGCGAGGCGGGACATCAGAAGGTGGGGGCCTCTGGGGCTTTGAAGTTGGAGTTTTGGGGGAATTTGTGTCGGTATGCCCCGGATTTTGGGAAACTCTGTTCCGAGTCTCTTCAGAAAAACTCATCGTACATCCTTCTGATGTGCTATGTCTACGATCAGCTTCTCGTAGAATATCCTGGTGCACATTAGTTGCCGCCACTCTCCCCTTGCCCCTTTTTTGAGTAGACTTCTTGAATCCCACACCTTTCATCATTCTCTCATACCAAGAAGGTTCACGATCGCTGCCTCCAGTCTTCTGTTTTGACTTTTTTTTTCAACCTTCGGTGGAAGAATGTCTTCCCTGTCATCATCGAATAATTTTCTCCTAGTCTTACCACCACCGTCATCATCTGTTCCGGTGGTAGGTATAATAGAAAAATCTATATCCAATATTTTCCAAAATGAGTCTATACAATTTAAAGGTATTTGGAAGTTTGTAAAGTACCCTATAAGCTCGCAATGACACGGAAGACCATGTGTTCTCCTGAGATAACAACCACATTTTTTTGGACCAAGTTCCTTATTGACTTCTGCGACAATGAGTTCAAAACGCCTTAGTCGTGATATTGCGCACTACTTGGCTAAAGAATTCGTTCTCTAGCATATCAGTCCTTGTCTTGTGGCCGCTAAACCTCGATTGCTTTTTGATCTCACATATTTGCAACTCCATGACCTGGTGAAGCTTTCCGAAGATGATGTTAAAGTGCTTCTTGCCGCCATCCAAGTTTTTTTTCACCCTATGGTGTTCTTGTTCAACCCTACATTAATAATTAAATCAAATATATTTAAATGATTGGATTTAGTATGTATCGACCCAATAAATGTATTACTTGTCTCAATACGTCGTTCCAATAGTTTTAGTTATGATAATAGTGTAATAGTGATGGTTTCATCGGTAAATTTAAATATAATAAATAACATAAAAAGTATAAAGATTGTACAGTTACCTGTTCGTTGGTAGTTTCCGTAGTGCAGGCGACTATTGAGATAAATCCCTAGAATATTTTATCTCTTGTTAAATTTTTTACTGTTGACGTATTGTAATCTCTGTTAATTTTTTTAAATTTTAAAAATCAATGTTTTTTATCTCCTTTTTATAGTAATTTATTTTGAATAAATTTATATAAAAATCAATAATAATAGAGAACTTACTTACCTAAATTTATAAAAACTAATCTATTTGTATATCTTATTAAAAGATGAGTGAAAAAAAAGAACATCAGGGAATGACAACAATGTCGATAACCAGGAAAGACCCCCACCATTGTTGTGGTTGGACAAAGATGGGAGGTAATCTAATTTTTTTAAATAATATCACGTTTGAAATTTTTATAAATAACATCGTTCTTAATATGAATAAACTACTTGGACACGACAGTTTCATCGCACGGTTTGGATATTGTGTCAATAACGTGGTACGGGGCATATGCTGCAAGTACCTTGACACAAAATGGACAAACTGGTCCATGGTTCCTTTCGAGTTCCGGGAACACATGTGGACTATATTCGCAGTAGGTTTAATCATGTTAGCATTTTACACTTATTATTATTTTGTAAAACTATATATCTTAATAAAAATCTTTATTATTTTAATTACAGGGTAAATTCAGGATTAATGGAGATTCAGCTGATTTCAGAATAACATTTTTCAAGGTTTGTGCAACATTCATGCGCCAAGGATGGAGAAACCCCCAATTAGATGTTGAAGGGTCACAGATAAAAAAGAGACCATGCTTAGATTGGGAAAAGGACATTTAAATTTAATGTATGTTTATTATTAATTAAAATGTATTAAATTGATGTTTAATATTATTTGAACACATATTTTTAGAGTGCTTAATATTATTTGTATCAAATTGATCCTTAATATTTTTTGATAACTCGGTATCCGGCTCAAGGGCCGAAAATTGATCCTTAATATTAATTAAAATATAAAATAACTACATATTTATACTTAATTAATTAATTATTTTAAATCATTAATATAATAAAAAAACATAAACAAATAAAAAAAAAATCACCAATCATCAACAACTCATCACCAATCATCACCACTCATTATCATCACCAACCAATCATCACCACTCAAATCCATCAATCCAAAGTTTGGAGGTAACACTAGTGGTCCCAACCCCCCAACACAATTCATTTATTTTTTTATCTCTCCCCCTCTCTCTACAATTATTAATCAATCGGCCACCTCCCACCACACAATTCATTTCTTCATCTCTTCCTCTCTCTTCTTTTTCTCTCCCCCTCTTTCTCTACAATTATTAATGTCCCTCTCTCTATACAATTTATTAATCGGTCGGTTTGTTAGTGGTGTTGAAGGGATGGCGGTGTTGAAAGGGATGGTGGTGGTTGGTGTTTGGCGACGCAGTGGTTGTGATTTGGGGGCGCCGGGTTTTGGCGACACGGTGGTTGGAGTTTTGGCGACGATGGTGGTGTGGAGAAGAGGGGCGTTCGTGGTGTGGAGAAGAGGGGAATTTTGTAGAAGATGATGGTGGTTGGAGAAGAGGGGCGTTTGTAGATCTGAGTTTTTGGTGTTTGGTGGACGCGTTTGGGGTTCGAAGAAGACGACCGAGGTATGGCAGAAAAGACGGCAACGCGTACGGAGGCGGTATGGTGGAGAAGACGGTGGTGTAAGACGATGGAGACGACGATGAAGGTGGCGATTTGGGCGGCGGCGGCGATGCTGCGGTGATAAGTGAATTTGTGAGGTTGAATTTTATGTGGTGGTGTTGGGCGTGTTGTGAAAACCGGTGAAAATCGGCGGTTCGCCGGTTCATCGGTTCCCGGTTTTCACCCGGTTTTTCCAGTTTTTGCCTAGGCGGTTTAATAGCGGTTCTCTGCACCCTTATTGAGCCGTCCAGCAGCGGTTCTCCGGTCGGACCGGCCGGTCGGACCCGTATTTTAAAACACAGGTTGGACTCATTTATACATATTATTTATATATATTTTTTTACATTATATCAAACCTGTCATACTAAAATTCGTCATCGTTTGGATTACGTCATATATGACGTATTTCCCATTATAAATCTGTGACAAAATGGTCACTTGCATAAGTATTTTGTTTTATTGACAATCTAATACTCCATCTCCACCAAATTTATTCATATTTTTCTTATTTATTTATCCACCAAATTTATTCTCATATATTTTATAAAAACATACATTTTATCTTTATCCTCCTACTACACTTATAAATAATTAGTTTATTTATAAATGGACTCCACAATACACTACAATACTCTTACTTTTTCAACTTTATCTACTTTTTTCTCAAATTTTGTGCAAAAAAAGTGGATATAAATATTGTGGACAGAGAGTAATGCATAAGTATTGATGTGACGGTGGGGTAGAGAATGAATGCCAATGCATAATGACTCCACTTTAATAAACAACTTGCATAGTACAGGTAAATAATTTCATCTGCAACTATGTTCCAATATTAACAGTTGTAATTTTCTGTGTAAATAAGTCGCACTTATTAACATAATAAGTTGTACGTTTTTAAAATATACTATGAATGCACGGTGCACCCGGGTGCATACAAGACCTAGCCAATGATAATCGACTTCATTTTGATATTTAAGTTATGTTTTTTTTTTTATTCATTGCATAACTTTTGTTTTCTTTTTTAACTAATAAAAGTGATCATTTTTAAAAAAAATGATAGAATAAAATAATCTTGTTATACATGAACAACGTCGCACGAAATGCATTTTGTGCAAATGAAAGGAAAATAAATGTTTTTATTTAGAAAAAGTACTTATTTTCCTTTTAAAGCTATTATTTTATATTATTTAAAATCTTTTTTAATTTCCGCCTATACTTTTTAAAAACTATACTATCATATATACCTATATATTTTTTTTATAAAGATACTCATTCCGTCTCAATCTTAACTGCATTCTTTCCATTTTGGGCGCCTCAATCTTAACTGCACATTTTCTTAAATGGAAATACTCACTTTAACTCACACCCTTTAAACACCCACTTATTTACCATATGTCACCCTCTCACAAGTCACACCCTCAACACTTTATCACTTTATCACCTTTAATAAATACTCTCTCCGTCACATTTGAGCCTTCACACTTACTGTTTTCTCGTGTTTTAACGAGCGGGTTTTTTATTAGTATTTGAAATGATAAAGTAATTTTTAAAGAGACATATAATAGAGGAGAGGTAGATCTATCATACCCGTCTTTAAAAGTCACTTTATCATTTCAAATACTAATAAATAACTCGCTCGCTAAAACACGATAAAAAAGTAAGTGTGAAGGCTCAAATGAGACGGAGGAAGTATTATACTACTCTTCAATAAAGTTTTATTCCCCTTTCTACCCCAACACTTTATTACCTAAAATATTAATAAATAACTATTTCTTAAACTCCGAGCACACAGTAAACCACCGGTTAAAATTGGGACGGAGGGAGTATCATATACACCTTTTAAATATTACTTTAAAATGATATTTTGATGGAAAATTAATATTACTCCGGTCATGATATCTTGTTACACAATGACGTTACATGATTACATCTCCTGTTACATCTTTAGATTTGTGTCATGTGTTGATCTCATATATTTAGAAATATAAGAATAACATCCTAACATAACCCTTTTTTCTGTTTAAAAAATTATAATTATTTTTAATAAAAAATTAATTCTCGCAAATATCATTCCAAAAAATCACATAAATGTATTTATAAGTAATTAATGTAAGCTACTTATGTCGTCAGTTTTTTTTCTTCTAATAAATTTTTATTTCTTTATTGAATTTTAAATTTATATAATAGATTAATATTATAATATATGTACTCAAATTAAATAATTAACAATTTAATTATTGACTAATCTATATATATGTAGCTTACATTAATTACTTATAAATACATTTATAAGATTTTTTATAATAAAATTTGGAAGAAATTAATTTTTTACTAAAACTAATTATAATTTCCTAAACAGAAAAATGGTTATGTTAGGATGATATTCTTATATTTTTAGATATATGAGATCAACACATGACATAAATTTAAAAAATATAACAGGAGATGTAATACCATTGTGTAACAGGAGATCCTGATCGATATTCATCCACCGCTCGGGACTAGTAGTGGCCCATGCGCTCCAGCCGCTTGCGGCCATCGTCCTTTTTTTTTTAGAAAAAATCTCTCTTTCTTTTAATTAGATGAGTTCGTTTTTAAATTTTTTTTATCAGTAAAAAGTATTCATTAATAAAAGGGAATTGTTAATACTAATGAAAATAATTACAGGTGAGTATTGTAATCAGACAATGAATATTGTAATATACTCTCATGGACAATTTTGTTGAATGAGGTTTACTTACTACTGAAAGGAATTTCTGTGTATAGCAAATTAGCAATATACATATATAATGACTTGCTATCAGCCTATCGCCTTCAGTATGCATCATCTAATTAACACAGGAATTTAAATGCAACACTCATTTTTTTTTTTGGAAAAAAAAGGCAATTTTATTAAGGGAGCATCAGGAATGCCCTGAGGATATAAGTTACATCATAGAACAATACTACTAGATCACAACGAAAAACAACACAAACAAAGAGTGCGTTCCCTCGTCCAATCGCTAGAGTTCCAACTATTTATACCGCCCTAGCCTTTATAAAAAAAAAAGTTAAGAACAAATTTTTTAAAAAAAATCGGAGCTTTTAGGGCATGATTAGAATGATTGAATGGAATTATGACTGAATGTAATGAAGATGTGAATGGAATAACATATAAATGATCATTCTCATGATTGATATTAGTAAGGAATGAAATATAATTGTGTAAATTTATTTTAATTTATTATTATTAATATCATTATTATGAGTTGAAATTATTACTTAATAATATTATTATTGTTGATTATTGTTGTTATAATGTTATGTTAACTATAAAAATATAATTATATTTATTAAGTGTACTATTAAAAATATAAAAATATTATTTTATATTTTAATAACAAAAATTATGGATAGAAGCGTTATTATTATTGAATATTGATATATATTTATATTATTGTTGATCTTATTATTTTTATTATATATGATATAAAAACATATGTTACATAAAAATTATATTTATATATTTTGTTGTTAAATATTTTTATTAATGTTAAATAATAATATGATTATTTAAAATTTTGAGAATTAATATATTGTTATTATATTTTATAAAAATAATATTATTATTGAAAATAAAAAATACATTTTTTTTATATTTTTTTAATTTTTATATTTATTAACATTGTTGAAAAATATTACTATTGTTCAAATCATTATATTATTATTTATATTTTTTAAATTTGATATATTATAAATTTTACTGTTATTTATATTATTGAGATTATTATATTTATATTTTATTAAACATAGTTATCTTATATTTATTATTAAATATTATTATTATAATTATTTTAAAAAATGGTTCATCAAATGATGGAATAGCTAAAACCAAGGGGGTTGGAAGAAATGATAATTCCTTTATTTTTGGGAATCACCATTCTTTATGGAATCATGATTCCAAATAAAAAAACCATACCAATCATAGGATTATGAATAAATCCATCAATAATGATTCCATTCTTAGGCTATTCCACCATACCAATCACCCCCTTAGTGATAATCCCTTTGAAAATAGTCGAATTACGCATAGCCCAAATATTCCAAATTTAAATGTAAGACTCATATTAACTATATAATCTAGACAAAGTCTAGTATGAAATTTTTTATATATGAAAAAACTTTAATTTACAACCAAATTTTGTAATTGGTGAATGTAAGACACAATTGAGTGGTTCATGATTACTCGGCCCAAGTGATTCATGGTTCACCCGACCCGAATATATCATAATTTAGGGTTAATTATTTAGTGTTTATAATGTAGATGGTTGATTTAGGTCAATTTTATAAATTTTCATACATGAAAATTTTCGCACTAGACATACTCTATAATCTATATACATTCTATTTTGATTCAAATAACACGGGTTGATAGATACATTTGGCGCACTCACACCCAAAAGAAAAAAAATAAATGTATTTATAAATAGTTTAATATAAAAATAAAATAAAATTGTGTTATAAAATTGAGACAAATTCTTCTTTGTGCATTTCTCTTTTGTGACCTATTGACTTTTCAACTATCAATTATGCACTTTTTTAATAATTTTACTCCTACTTCCTTAATTTCATCCCACATAATTTTTTTTTTGACAAAGTCTCATGTGCAACTGGTGCACGAATTTAAAATCCGTACACTCGCTCCAACTCTACCTGTGTATTCACAAAACATGTATAATATATTTAATGAGTCAAATAATTTTTAAAACGGGTCATTCAGTTGCATGAATGCACGTTGCACTTGGGTACACAAGAGACCCACTCTTTTTTTTTATCCCATCACATATTCCAATTTCTAAACACGTCCCGGTCTGGACCCGACCTGAACCGAACCCGACCTGGTTCGCAGAGGGATCGCGCATGGGTCACGCTCGGGCCGGGGCAGGGCAGTTCGAGTTTGGGTCTGGGTCGGGTCATGTTTGAAAGTTAGATATGTGATGGGATAAGAAAAAATATTATGTGGGATGATATTGGAATGAGATTAAAGGAGTAGGGGTACGATTGTAAAAAAATGTAATTATTATTTTCTAGTCAAGATAATTTTTTTTTCCAACTTTTCCCTTCTTCCATCTTTTATTAATATGTAACACCATATATATTCTGTACCAACATCATTTCAATATGTATCAACTAATCTCGTACCACTATCACTTAAAAATGCCCACTATTAAATTAATATCGCAACACATTTATTTCAACCCCGTACTATTATCACTTCAATTCTGCCACTATTAAATTATGCCCTTACCACCAATATTTCAATCCCGTACCATCAATATTTCAATTTGTACCACAATTTAATTTAATTTGTATCATCATTTTTAAGTTTGTACCATAATTTAATTAAATTCGTATTACAATATATTAACCTTGTATTATTTTTTTTTTAAATTTTTATTAACTTTATTAAAGATATGACGGTCAAAAAAATTATATATTTTAATTAAAAAAGAATGAAATTAAAAATCTTAATAAAAATAATTTTAATGAGAACGAGCAAAAATAAAAGTTTTTCTAAAAAAAAAAAAAGTAGTTACAAAGCGCACACATATATATAAAATAATGTATTGAAATTTAAACACAATATGTTACCAATTAGCTTTACCTACTTAGATAAATCATAAGATTCTCTTCACAAGACCCAAGTCAAGACCGCTTCTTCGTCAAGAATTGAATGACTCATTTAAATAAGATACTTGACTCATTAAATATATTCGATATTTTATGTGGATACATGGATAGGGTTTGGGCGAACACGAAACTTTGTCATAAATCATAGTACAAGACCATGACACTATACTCCACAACAGCATTCTGTGTGGTCAGATTAACCCAAACAGTCTGCGCGGTGGCGACGCCTCGTGCTAGCCGGAAAACACCAGACCCACCGACAACCGCCATCTCCCGGTACTTATGCATGATCGGATTATGGCCCACCAGACTAAGCGTGCTCCCGTTATACTCCCCACACGTGAACACAAAATTCAGGGTCATCAGATAGCCCGTTTCCTCGAACGAGGCCGACCCGTACATTCCTTGGGCCCGCCCAACCACCTCCGAATTGGGCCCAGGCCCAACTGTTAACGGATCGTCTAACATCCTGATTAGACCAAAACTGGTAGGGGATGTCAGAGTGGAGTTGGGCTGCGCAACGGTGACGGCTGTCGGCTTTTTGGCGGTTACGGTGTCGTGAAAGTAGAAGTGGAGTTTAGTTAGCTTTTCGTTTGCGTTTGGAGGTTATGGCGTTTGAACCATTTTTCGACTGCCTCGGGCCCTTGGCCAGTGCCATGGGCCGTGGGATTTGCTATTGCCAGAGCTAAGAAATAAATTGCGACGACTCTGACTAATTTTTCCATCTTTAATTATTGTTTTATGACCAGAGATGAAGGCGTGTGCAACTTTGGGGTGAATGCATTTATGCACAGAAATAGGAGTTCATTTCAGTGGGGGAGGAGGGAGGTCCCAATCTCGAGCATTTTTAGTGGGAAATTTGGTGAAATGTCACGTAATTATTGATTTTTTTGGACTACTATGCATATAATTACGTTATTTACATTTGCATTTGCATTTGCATACATATATATATATATATATAAGGGAATTGTTAATACTAATTAAAATAATTACAGGTGAGTATTGTAATCAGACAATGAATATTGTAATATACTCTCATGGACAATTTTGTTGAATGAGGTTTACTTACTACTGAAAGGAATTTCTGTGTATAGCAAATTAGCAATATACATATATAATGACTTGCTATCAGCCTATCGCCTTCAGTATGCATCATCTAATTAACACAGGAATTTAAATGCAACACTCATTCTTTTTTTGGAAAAAAAAGGCAAATTTATTAAGGGAGCATCAGGAATGCACCAGGGATATAAGTTACATCATAGAACAATACTACTAGATCACAACGAAAATCAACACAAACAAAGAGTGCGTTCCCTCGTCCAATCGCTAGAGTTCCAACTATTTATATCGCCCTAGCCTTTATAAAAAAAAAAAAGTTAAGAACAAATTTAAAAAAAAAATCGGAGCTTTTAGGGCATGATTGATATGATTGAATGAAATTATGACTGAATGGAATGAGTTTATGAATGGAATGAAGATGTGAATGGAATAACATAGGAATGATCATTCTCATGATTAATATTAGTAAGGAATGAAATATAACTGTGTAAATTTATTTTAATTTATTATTATTATGAGTTGAAATTATTACTTAATAATATTATTATTGTTGATTATTGTTGTTATAATGTTATGTTAACTATAAAAATATAATAATATTATTATATTTATTAAGTGTACTATTAAAAATATAAAAATATTATTTTATATTTTAATAACAAAAATTATGGATAGAAGCGTTATTATTATTGAATATTGATATATATTTATATTATTGTTGATCTTATTATTTTTATTATATATGATATAAAAACATATGTTACATAAAAATTATATTTATATATTTTGTTGTTAAATATTTTTATTAATGTTAAATAATAATATGATTATTTAAAATTTTGAGAATTAATATATTGTTATTATATTTTATAAAAATAATATTATTATTGAAAATAAAAAATACAATTTTTTTATATTTTTTTAATTTTTATATTTATTAACATTGTTGAAAACTATTACTATTGTTCAAATCATTATATTATTATTTATATTTTTTAAATTTGATATATTATAAATTTATTTTTACTGTTATTTATATTATTGAGATTATTATATTTATATTTTATTAAACATAGTTATCTTATATTTATTATTAAATATTATTATTATAATTATTTTAAAATATGGTTCATCAAATGATGGAATAGCTAAAACCAATGGGGTTGAAATAAATGACAATTCCTTTATTTTTGGGAATCACCATTCTTTATGGAATCATGATTCCAAATAAAAAACCATACCAATCATAGGATTAGGAATAAATCCATCAATGATGATTCCATTCTTAGGCTATTCCACCATACCAATCACCTCCTTAGTGATAACCCCTTTGAAAGTAGCCGAATTACGCATAGCCCAAATATTCCAAATTTAAATGTAAGACTCATATTAACTATATAATCTAGACAAAGTCTAGTATGAAAATTTTTATATATGAAAAAACTTTAATTTACAACCAAATTCTGTAATTGGTGAATGTAAAACAAAATTGAGTGGTTCATGGTTACTCGGCCCAAGTGATTCATGGTTCACCCGACCCGAATATATCATAATTTAGAGTTAATTATTTAGTGTTTATGATGTAGATGGTTGATTTAGGACAATTTTATAAATTTTTAAACATGAAAATTTTCACACTAGACATACTCTATAATCTATATACATTCTATTTTGATTCAAATAACACGGGTTGATACTACATTTGGCGCACTCACACCCAAAAGAAAAAAAATAAATGTATTTATAAATAGTTTAATATAAAAATAAAATAAAATTGTGTTATAAAATTGAGACAAATTCTTCTTTGCGCATTTCTCTTTTGTGACCTATTGACTTTTCAACTATCAATTATGCACTTTTTTAATAATTTTACTCCTACTTCCTTAATTTCATCCAACATAATTTTTTTTTGACAAAGTCTCATGTGCAACTGGTGCACGAATTTAAAATCCGTACACTCGCTCCAACTCTACCTGTGTATTCACAAAACATGTATAATATATTTAATGAGTCAAATAATTTTTAAAATGGGTCATTCAGTTGCATGAATGGACGTTGCACTTGGGTGCACAAGAGACCCACTCTTTTTTTTATCCCATCACATATTCCAATTTCTAAACACGTCCCGATCTGGACCAGACCTGAACCGAACCCGACCTGGTTCACAGAGGGATCGCACATGGGTCACGCTCGGGCCGGGGCAGGGCAGTTCGAGTTTGGTTCTGGGTCGGGTCATGTTTGAAAGTTAGATATGTGATGGGATAAGAAAAAATATTATTGTAATTATTATTTTCTAGTCAAGAGAATTTTTTTTCCAATTTTTCCCTTCTTCCATCTTTTATTATTTTAGTCTGTAACACCATATATATTCTGTACCAAAATCATTTCAATATGTATCAACTAATCTCGTACCACTATCACTTAAGAATGCACCACTATTAAATTAATATCGCAACACATTTATTTCAACCCCGTACTATTATCACTTCAGTTCTGCCACTATTAAATTATGCCCTTACCACCAATATTTCAATCCCGTACCATCATTATTTCAATTTGTACCACAATTTAATTTAACTTGTATCATCATTTTTAAGTTTGTACCATAATTTAATTAAATTCGTATTACAATATATTAACCTCGTATTACTTTTTTTTTAAAATTTTTATTAACTTTATTAAAGATATGACGGTCAAAAAAATTATATATTTTAATTAAAAAAGAATGAAATTAAAAATCTTAATAAAAAATAATTTTAATGAGAACGAGCAAAAATAAAAGTTTTTCTAAAAAAAAAAAAAGTAGTTACAAAGCGCACACATATATATAAAATAATGTATTGAAATTTAAACACAATATGTTACCAATTAGCTTTACCTACTTAGATAAATCATAAGAGGTTTAAGACCCAAGTCAAGACAGATGTCTTTCAAGAATCGAACGATTTCATTTAAATAAGATACTTATTTCATTAAATATATTCGATATGTTATGTGGATATGTGGTAGGGGTTTGAACACGAAACTTTGTCATAAATCATAGTACAAGACCATGACACTATACTCCACAACAGCATTCTGTGTGGTCAGATTAACCCAAACAGTCTGCGCGGTGGCGACGCCTCGTGCTAGCCGGAAAACACCAGACCCACCGACAACCGCCATCTCCCGGTACTTATGCATGATCGGATTATGGCCCACCAGACTAAGCGTGCTCCCGTTATACTCACCACACGTGAACACAAAATTCAGGGTCATCAGATAGCCCGTTTCCTCGAACGAGGCCGACCCGTACATTCCTTGGGCCCGCCCAACCACCTCCGAATTGGGCCCAGGCCCAACTGTTAACGGATCGTCTAACATCCTGATTAGACCAAAACTGGTAGGGGATGTCAGAGTGGAGTTGGGCTGCGCAACGGTGACGGCTGTCGGCTTTTTGGCGGTTACGGTGTCGTGAAAGTAGAAGTGGAGTTTAGTTAGCTTTTCGTTTGCGTTTGGAAGGTTATGGCGTTTGAACCATTTTTCGACTGCCTCGGGCCCTTGGCCAGTGCCATGGGCCGTGGGATTTGCTATTGCCAGAGCTAAGAAATAAATTGCGACGACTGTGAGTAATTTTTCCATCTTTAATTATTGTTTTATGACCAGAGATGAAGGCGTATGCAACTTTGGGGTGAATGCATTTATGCACAGAAATAGGAGTTCATTTCAGTGGGGGAGGAGGGAGGTCCCAATCTTGAGCATTTTTAGTGGGAAATTTGGTGAAATGTCACGTAATTATTGATTTTTTTGGACTACTATGTATATAATTACGTTATTTACATTTGCATTTGCATATATATATATATAAAAGTTAGGTAAAATCGATCGGGATCTGATCTCTTGTTACACATGTTATCTGTTATGACTTATGAGCACACTATTTCTATATTTCCAAGAGTATTTGGTATTAAATATTGTGGAGATTTTGTTCTAGATATCGAATTTGAAAAATAATATTTTTTTATTTCATAATTATTTTATAATTTATTTTGTGTCCTAAAAATTTAACTATTCAATTTTATAAATAGAGCGCTTAAAGATGCCCGTGTTATAAGTTTCGCATCGTTTGACGATGCATTTGTTACTCTGTCAACATCTTTCATTTATCTAATTTTTCCGTCAATCTATATAATATTAGAGTCACACTTGCATGAGACGGTAAGACGGAGCATAATTTAGACATTGACACTTTAACACTTTTAAGAGGGAGAGTGTTAATTTGTCATAATTTATTATTATTAATAATACATATGCTCAGACAATTTCATATTTTGGAATGTGCAGTGTGCCACAACACCAATTATTGATTGGTATAGATTAAATTATTTTTAAAGCCTGAAAATAAATAAGAGAAATGAATGGTGAGATTAAAAATTATATCATAAATAACTTTTAAAAGTAGACATTTTGAAGATGAATAAAGAAAAATGAAAAGTATACATTTTGAAGATGCATGATATAAAATTAAAGAAATTATCTCATAAATAACTTTTAATAGAATTGCAGGATATAAAATTAGAGAATTTAATAAATAGTGTTGTGATTTATAATTAGTAAATAAAGAATTTTAAACAAATGTGCTTCGCCAATTTCGGCTTGGATCCCCTGTTCCATTTCTCTGTTCCATCTCCTATTCCACATCTTAGATTTATGACAAGTGTACATCTCACAATATCTACAATTATGAGAATGACACCCTAACATAACAAAATAATATATTTAGGAAATTATATTTATGTAAGAAAGCTAATTAATTTCTACCAAAACTCATTCCAAAAAATCTTATAATAATATTTATGATAATTAATTTAAGCCACAAATATATATATACATATATATATATATATATATATATATATGTATATATCACATTTTTAAAAATAAAAATATTACAAATTTTTTGAACGTGTTAAAAATATATAATTTAATTTATATTTTCCTTTTTATGTTACTTTTTTTTATTTGAATTTTGAACGTGCATTTTTTTTCTTATTAATTACTTAAATTTTGTTCTCCTAAAAAAATATATAATTAATTATTATATAGAGTGTGATCACAGGAAAAGTGATAAAAAAATTAAAAGTCATGTAACTTTAAAAAAAATTAAATAAATTAATTTGTCTTTTTAAATAAAAATACAAATGAATTATGAAATATTGAAAATTTCAGCGCATTTATCAAACTGAAAATATCGAAATTTTTGGTACAATAATAATATGCATATTTTTTATATTTTCATAATGTTATCGTACCGATTTTTTTTTTTATATATTTTCAGTTCGATAAATGTGCTGAACCAGGTGGCTTAGCCCACCTGGTCACTGGGCTCCTCAATTGAGTGGGAGACCCAGGTTCGATTCCCTTTGGGAACGAATTGGAGTATGAGAGTTATAAGGTGACTTGGTGAATTTGTGGAGTGTTTGGGTGCTTGGTGTACTAACTACTAACATCTAACAACTAACTTTGTCCGATCAAAAAAAAATATGCTGAAATTTTCAATATTTCATAATTCATTTGTATTTTTATTTAAAAAGACAAATTTATTTATTTATTTAAATTTTTTAAAGTTACATGACTTTTAATCTTTTTATGCACAATATATAATAATTAATTATATTTTTTTAGGAGAAGAAAATTTAGGTAGTTAATAAGAAAAAAATGCACGTAATTTTTTAAATCAAAATCCAAATATTAATAGAGCAAATATATTTTGATTTTTATATTTTTAGAGTTACACGATTCAAAATAACTTTTATTTTTAAAAATTATATATGTATGTGTGTGGAGCATAAAATTAATTCAACATAAATATTATTATAAGAGTTTTTGGAATAAGTTTTGATAGGAATTAATTAGTTTTCTTAAATAAATATAATTTTCTAAATAAATTATTTAGTTATGTTATTATGTTATTCTCATATTTATAGATATTATGAGATATACACATTTTTTATAAATTTAAAATGTGAAATAAGAGATGAAATAAGGAAATGAAAGAGGGGATCCAAGCCACGCCAACCCGATATTTACAAAGCAGAGATGGACTATGTCCCGGTGAGAGGCACGTGCCCCCACATGTGTTTCTTTTTAACTTACATTAATTATATACCATATAAATTATAATCATTAATTAGTATTAAAATTCCTGAATTCTGCTATGTAAAGTATCTGGGCCCAATTACCTTGATTTTTGGGCCTCAAATCCCAATCCCACAACACTGCACGTTTCCACTCCCCATACAGTGAAATAATATTCCACCACCACTCTTTTCTTGTGTGCCAAATTCAAAATTTAAGAAGTTTGATATAATTAATTATGGAATAAATTAGAAGCAGAGTACCCAACTTTCCAGTCGAAAAATAGGTGCCCAAGTATTAATGGGTGCAAAATTTTTTTTTTAGTACCATGGGGTCTAAAATTATACCTAAAAAGATAGAAATACTCATTTTCTCCTCTCTTCTCCTTTGCCTTCGTCTCGATTCAGCTAGTCTGAGCACCCAACAACAATATTCATCAACATATACACGAAAACCATTTGCTTCGCTCTGATTTGCTTCCACCGCCGCCAGATCTGCTACCACCGTCTATGTGTGGTGGCGTCGTCGTCTGCAAGTGGAAGAACCTGTGTGGTGTGGGGGATCGGCGACTGATGAAATTGTGCAGGGGGATTTCTAGGTGGTGACGGGCGGCAGCGTCGCGGCGGCAACATGCTACAGAGTGTATTGATTTTTTGAGAGAGAGGCAGGGAGGGAGAGAGGGAGAGAGTTGAGAAATGATGTATTATAATAGGGGAGAGGGTATAATGGGCCTTTTATACTTACTTTTGGACATGGGGTTTCTTTAAATTTAATTTTGGACCAAATAGTCTTTAATTCTTAGAAGTAACACAAATTCAGCTTAGAAATTAATAGTAATAATTTTGTATTAGAAGTATTGATTGTATTAGAAGTATTCACTCAATTTCTTTTTTTTCATTAGAATACTAGTTTTCAATTGTATATTTGGACTGTACACAGAATTTTTTAATGTATTTTATATATTTATAATTTTTTGTGCCCTTGCCATTAAAAATTGAGATAAACTCTTTTTTGTCATTTTTAACTTGCACTTCTCTTTTATGCCTTCAAAACTTTTCAACTCACATTTTTGCCCTTATTTGACATTTCTATCCTTACTCCAATTATTCTCATTCCCCCATTCTCATTCCCACATTATTTTTTATCCTATCCCAATCCAAAATACTCTTCCCAAACATGACCCAATCCAGACCCCGGACCTGAACCCGATCAGACCAGACTGATCGATCTAAACTCGACCCTAACCCCGACCAAGCAGGTCCTGCACGGGTCCTGATCCATCCAGTCTTGGTCCAGGGGGTCTTGAGTCCGCCAAAGTGTTCGGTCCCAAGTTGGGGACTGGTTCGGGTGAAAAAATGATGTGGGAATGAGAGTGATGGGGGAATGAGAATAAAAGGAGTAAGGATAGAAATGTCAAATAAAAACACAAATGTGAGTTGAAAAGTCTTGAGGGCATAAAAGTGAAATGCAACTTAAAAAAAGGAACATTTTTATCTATTATGCTTTAAAAGTTAAAAATTTATGGATCTGTCCCTGTTTACAAAGATATATTTTTGAAAACATAAGAGTCAAAATAGAGAAAAATTACATCAATAAATTAAATTAACTGGCCAAGCAACCACAAACAGGAACAACGGGTCAGGCACGAACAATTATTCATGAAAAAGGTATGAAGAAAACAAGCAAATATAATCACATGGAATCATAACACAAAACCATGACTTGATACTCAACAACTGCATCATACGTGGTAAGATTGAACCAAACCGTCCGCGCTGTAGCAATCCCTCGTGCCAGCCGGAAAAGACCCGACCCGCCAACAATGGGCATCTCCCTATACTTGTGCAATGCCGGGTTATGGCCCACCACACTAAGCGTGCTCCCATTATAATCTCCGTACATGAATACGAAATTGAGGGTCATAAGTAGGCCCAATTCCTCGAACGAGGCCGACCCGTATATTCCCTGAGCCCGCCCAATAATCCTGGACCCGGGATTGGGCCCCACCGTGAGTGGATCATCCAACACCCTGATTACACCAAACGAGGTAGGGGATGTGAGAGTAGTGTTGGCTTGAGCCACAGTGATTGAAATTGGATTTTTTCCACTCACAATTTCGTGAAAGTAGAAATGGAGCTTTGTCAGATTTTCCTTTGCATTTGGAAGGTTTTCGAACCATTTTTGAACTGATTCGGGCTCTTGTGCACTTTCACGGGCCGCGGGGATTGGGATAGTTTCAGAAGCTAAGAAATAAAGCATGAGAAAGATTGTTGACATCTTCTCACTGTTTTTTAATTGTTAATTCTCTAGAAGTATATGTGAGAATATATAGAGTGAGTTTGAATTTATGTGGAGAAATAGCAGGTTAAGTAAATAAGGTGTTTTAAGTAGAAATGTAGAATTCAACTTGATGAAATTTTTTACCCGTCAAAAAAAAAAAAAAAAAAAAGACTTGATGAAATTTCCCTAATTTGGAATCAAACCAGGGACGGACCCAGAAATTTTACCGAGGGAGGCCCAATTTATAACATAGTGTAGCTAAATGCACTTTAGAATTTTTATATATTTTCGAAAATTATTTGGACTAAACATCTTTATATTAACAGAGTCGAATACATTTATATGTATATTGAAAATGTGAATTATACATATCCTTTCTCTATTTTGTTACCCCTTTCTCACCTAAAAATCAACATTTTATTTATAGAGTGTTGATTTTTACAAGGATTAGTAATAGTGGTGTACAGTGAACATGATGCACATAATACTTTGTTTAAAGGAGACAAACATTCGTATGAGATAGTTTTATACATGATATAGGGTATAATATAACACAAATAATACTCATTCTTCCAAATAATTAGAGCGTTAATACACAATTTATGTTTCGTCTTATTATGAGACTGTCTCATACATATGTGTCTTAATTATAAGTATATATATATAAGAAATTCAAGTGGGGTCAGGGGGCCCAGTGACCCCCCTCGCTCCAAGGTAGGTCCGTCGGTGAATCAAACCCCTGTCTGGGCAAATAAAATTCTAGTTACACGTAGGCTATTTAGAAGGAAATTCACAATCTTTATACTTTTCACAATCCACAAAGTATTGGGTGACATAAATTTAACACAAAAATTTATAAAACTATTTAAAGGATGTGATTTATAAAACTATTTAAAAAATATTAGTTGTGATAATTGGAAGGTATACTTTTTTACTTTTTAAAGGATATTACTCATAATATTGAAGGATATGATTTATATTACAATAAGTGTATTAGTTGTGATAATTAAAATATATAACTTACATTACAAAAATATATTAAACGTGATAATTGAAAAATTATATTTATAAATATGAAAACAGATTCACGGTGAATAAGTATACAGAAAACATATTCTTCAATATAAGATAACTTTTTTCTGCAAAGAAGTATCGAGTGTTATATAAACATGTCATCAATTAACTTATCATTGATGCAAAAAGTTAAGATAAAGAAAGGAAAATTTTCACAAATTTGAAGTGGTCTTTATCTAGCACGCAATTCATAGATGAGGAATTTTTTTATTTTTTTACAAAAAATGTGGCAAGATCTTCCATTTACTTCCACGTGTTTACTTCTTTGACGGACTAAAAATTTCCGAAGAATATGAGATGTTTTCAACTTCTACTCATGAGATAGAAGTGCTTAATTTTTAAATTAGTGTAACTTATTTTTTTTTAAAAAAATACTTTTATATTTTCATTTGAGTTCAAAAACATACATATATGACTTACCCAATATACAAATGCAACACTCTCAAATTTAAATATGTACACTGCATGTATATAATATTATACGGGTTCTGTATTAGTGTGTATACAATATCTACTTAAAATTATGAAAATATTTAATGACATTATTATTTTTTATTTAATTTTTCTTTCATATTCTTCGTGTCATTATTGGGTCTTTTGTGGCTTCTTTTTTTTTGATGAGTTTCCTTGTGACGTTTGCTCTCCTTTTCCAATATTAGTAAGTGAGTTTTATTCATCTTTAATAATTTGTTTCTTTAAACATAGAATAGAATATATGTACAAGGCGGATTCAAGAATATAGTCCAATCAGGTAAAAAAGAATTGATAAAAAAATATAAAATAAAGTTTAATTTATAATTAATTAATAATTTGAATTACAATTGACCACGACGGTTTGCTAAATCACCATTCATCTATTCATCACTTTGTCTAATTTTTATACTATAAGAAAATATAAAATTAACTTTTCTAACATGACTAAAAAAAATTTCAACAAAATAATTATGTCTTTAAGTACCTTCGAATTGCCTACGGGTTTTCAACATTCTAGGTAAACATATTGACTACGAATTCTTAAATGTAAATAAATTAGCTACGGACAAATTGTCTACACGTTTATAATTTTCGTAGATAGTAACATTTGTAATTTGGGGATTGAACATGTCTATATGATTAGAAAAATTTGTAGACAAGTCGTAGACAATCCTAACTATTTAAGAACAAAATTATTTTCGTTGAAAATTCAGTAGGCATGCATGTTGGAGAATTTCGTAGACAATTCTCTATTTTCTTGTATTGTAAAAAGTATTTATGATATTTTAAAATTTTTGAAGAGTATATATGATATTTCACAGTGAAATTTGAGGTGGGCACTTGTCTCCATGTGCGTCCGCCAATGTGTATATATAAATTAATATTCTTAAATTATCTATTGTTCAAACCATCAATTTCATAATCCTGGGTCCAGCGATCGAGTTAGAATAAGCTCAAATCAGGCTGAAATATCACATTATGTAGGTCCCGAACGGGTTTCGTGAGGGCAGAAGTCTAGAGGGGAGGGGTGAATAGACTTCTGAAAACTTTTCGTGCAAGATCAGGTGTGATGGCAGGTTGCCTGATCAGAGTGCTAGTGAATCAGTTTGGACTGATATCCAACTTACTGATCGCCTGATGGCAGATCAGTTCGGTGTCTATCAGTTTAACTGATGTGCGGAAGCTAGTTTTAACCCGTGTGAAAAACTAGTTTTATAAGATCAGATTCTGAAGTCTGTTTTCAATCAGATGACTGAAATGTCAAGCTGATCAGATCAGTTGCTTGGTGCAGACTGATCCTAACTCAGAATATGTATGCAATTTAAAGCCAAGTTGTGTGCAATAGTGTAAAGCAGATAAGAGCAAGTAAATACACACAAGATTTTTATAGTGGTTCGGACAACCAGTCCTACGTCCACTCTTCCCTATCACAAGGGGCACAAACTTAACCAACTGGACTTAGTTTATTGTGTTAGTCCAATACAGTACAACCAACAGATGTTTATAGAGTTCTCACTCAACCGATCCCAGAAATCAGAACTAGAAACCCTAGTCTGAAATCTTGTTAAACAAACTAAACCTAACTTTGAGTTTGGGTAAAGATTTGTTGTTTGTTCCAACTAGAATTCTATCCTAGTTTTGAGGTAGCCTAAAGCAAGAGGATAAGAATTCTATGCTAAGAACTAATGGGATGAACACTTATAAAATAAACTTGAATTTAGTGTTCTTCGTGCGGAAATTTTCTTATGGCTTGAGCTTGATGATAATTTCCGTGTCATCACTATGAAGAGCAATCCCATATTTATAGACCTCGAAATCAAAGAGCCGTTGGAGAGCAATTTGAATTTCAAGCTATTTTTGGTAGGTTGCAGGATTGATTTGACGTGCTTCAGGAACGGCATGACCAAAAGCGTGTATATTTGTCCTTTATAGTCGTTTGACTTTGCAGCGCCAAATCTCGCATTGTCAACTCCGTACGTACGTGTCTCGTTCTCATTGGTTAACAAGTACACTTTTTCAGTGTTTGTTCTACCAACTAAAATTGACATTCTTCTTGTTCTGATTGACAACGTATGACCTGGTGTAACATCAGTTGACACCTGGTGTGAGCTGACCTGATCAAATAAAACTGATCAGTCTACCTGATAGAGTCTTCTGGTGCAAGTTGTCTTAGCTCAACTAGTAGACTCGACTGATGTAGGTCATCTGGTCTTGATCTTCTGGTCTTGATCTTCCGGTAGTCATCTGATCTTCAGGTCTTCTGAACTTTGAGCTTCATGTCTTCACCTGATCATCTGACCTCATCTGGTCTTCTGACTTGACTTGTCTTCTGACCTCATCTGGTCTTCTGATCTTCTGACCTCATCTGGTCTTCTGATCTTCTGACCTCATCTGACCTATGCATATTGAGTTCCCTCTCAATATGTGACATATCCTTTACATCAGTTGTCTATACATTTCAGCTGGTCATCCTATCCTGATTCTAAGTCATCAGTCAGCTAACAGGTCTGACTGGTCCTATTACAAACTGTTTTGGAACTTCCATCAAAACTTAATACAAATTTCCCAACACATAAGTTGCAAGATTGTTCTAAATTTACAGATTTTAAAAGCATGGTGTCATACATCAACCTGCAGCGGCGGACAATCAGATGCTAAGGCACGTGTGGAACAAAATTACTCCAATCAAAGCATCGGCAATGGCTGTTGGGATTATACTGGAAAGTATGCTTTTTACTTTGTATAATCAAAACTGAATTTCGGACTTATTTACTGAAATAAATTGTTTATCACTGATGCTTTAAATATTATCGAATGTTACATATATTTACTGCATAACTGTTCAATAATTCGTACGTGTTACATTGTAGTTAATTTAGTGATACCAGATCACAGAAGATTAAATTAACAGTCCCTTGTAACTAAAAGTACGCCATTCACGACCTAGATGGAAATGAACAACCCATCGTGAAAGATTGAAGTGTAAGGCTCAGATTGGCTTGTCTTGACCAAGAGATTACACTAGTGCATGACTGATGCACTGAAAATGACCTACAGGAGGACAAATTCATCAGAACTGAACAAGGAAGAATTAGACATCAGTGGTTCGTTATTTCTTAATCTTCGTTCCTTAAATAGGATCACGTGTGGTTGGTAACTATTGCTTTGACTTATCATGGGTAGAGAATCAACGAGATTCAATACTTTTTATCTTGGGCAATATTATTGGTCACATGTGATTGCTAAGATTTAATACAGAGAATCGTGTGCAAGTACGCTTGTTCGAATTTGCCCCTTGGGAGGTTCATAAGCTTTATCATACCAAATCTTGCAAGTGGAATTAGTTTCCGGTATGGATAATAATGCTTAACCGTTCCTTGACCAAGGACAAAAGATAATAATTAATGGAAAGCTATTTCAGTGGCTTGAATTAATTAATGGGCTAGATAATCTTAAACACGGGAAATAATAACCGGGAGCCATATTGAGTGTAATATGGGTTAAGATGGATAGTGCAATATTAATTATGTAGTGGGATTAATTAATATTTATGGGCTTAAATAATATTGTGGCTCAATATTGATAATTCAAGATCCATTGGAAGGTCTCCTAAAGGCCCCCTAAGTAGCCTAACATATAGTCCAATAACTGAAAAATGTGTTTAAAATAAAATAAATATTGTTGCTTATTTTTTTCCTAATTATTTTCGAAATTTATAGATAAAAGAGGAGAAAGATTTTCTTTGAATTTTATTATGGAATGAAGATATGTATTCTTGGAATACAAGATTATCTCATTAAATTCAAGAAATCTCCCACTTGGTTATTTTTAAAGAAGATTTCGAAATTTTTGAAAGATAAAGGGAAAGAAAGATTTTCTTGATTTTCTTGAAAAGATATTATGGAAGATATGTATTTCTTGAAATACAAGAATATCTCATAAATTCAAGAAGATCCAAATCTTGGATTCTTGCCTATTATTTTCGAAAATATCCCATAACAAAGAGTAAGTGGGATTTTGTGGAATATTATAATTATGGGAAAAAGAATATAGGAGATATATTCAAGATTTCTTGGAGATCAAGAAAAGATTTTCCCACATTATCTTGCCCACAATTTTCGACCACTTGTGCTCTATAAATAGGGGATGATTCTTTCATTCCCAAGTACAATTCCATGTGCTGGTAAAATTAGTAAATCCACAAAGGTGGTGCAACATAATTTATTTTCCTTTTTGTTAATTGTTCACAAGTGTCCTACCACCGGATAGTCGAACAAGGATTAAGGGAATACTTGAGAAGTTCTTTTGGTTAGTCTAATCAGCCAGATCACTGCCATCCCAAGAGGTACGTTCACGTAAACTCGTAGAATTCCGCATGCGTAGGATTTACGTGAATTAATTATATGCATGATATGTTGTTGGATTATTATTTGAATTAATGTAGGATTAATTCATGCTAGTAATAATTATAAGAATTAAATTTGTATTTAAATATTCACCCTGAATAGATCTGTGCAAATTATTCCCCAACAATGGCATGGAGACTGCTTCAAGATCGACTTCCAACCAAGACGAACCTGGTGAAGAGAAATATCCTCCCTCAACCAAGTGACCAGCTTTGCCCTCTTTGCTCAAACGTTCCGAAAACAGCTGCACATTTGTTTCTCCAGTGTGAAAAAATGAATGCTAGCTGGTACGCTTGCTATGATTGGCTTGGGGTACACTCGATTTGTCATAATCAAATTAATGTGCACTTTAAATCGCATATGAGCATGTTTGTTGGGAAGAAGGGCAGATTGTTTGCAATTGGTTTGGAAAAATAGGAACAAATTATTGTTTGATAGGAAAACTTTTGAAACGGAGAATATAGTTGAGGAAATTAAAGGCAGATTTTGGAGTTGGGGAATAGCAAAAAAAAAATTCAGTTGTAATGTTACATATAAAGAGTGGCTAGAAAATCCGAGTCGGGTGTTAGATCGTTAGCTTTTTGAGTGTCTTTATGGCTATGAGATAGCAAATCATGTAAATTGTACTATACTTGGTACCTCGGTACCATTCTTTCATTCTTTAATGAATTTTGCCTTACCAAAAAAAAAAAAGGACATTTGTGTAACTCACATGACATTTCATCATGATTTGGGCTTCGATCTCAATTGTTCTACATTTATAGAGTTTGAATCACAAATGGTCCCATAACTTTGGTATCAAATAGATTTAGTCCCATAAGTTTTTTTGTCGTCGATTGAGTCCCAATAACTTTGACAATGTCCAATTTTAGTCTCAAATTGGCCGAAACAACGTCGTTTTGCCATTTTTATTTGGGGTTTTCCGTCGGATGTTGTGACTTGACTGCCACGAGTACTGTCACGTGTATTTTTAAGTGTGTTTGACTAATTCTTGCCATCAATTCTGTTTTAATTTTAAGTTTAAAATTCTAATTATATACCTGAAATTTCAGTTGTTAAAAAGAAAAATACATGTGACAGTCCAGTCACATCATCCGCCAGAAAGCTCCAAATAAAAACAACAAAAAGATGTTGTTTCAGTCGATTTGAGACTAAAATTGGACATTGTCAAAGTTATTGAGACTAAATCGACGACAAAAAAACTTATGAGACTAAATCTATTTGATACCAAAGTTGTGGGACTATTTGTGATTTAAACTCACATTTATATATTGTGAAACATATTATCCCATATTTATAAATTTTTATCACATTTTTCTACTTTTTCAAGCTCATAAAATTATTATTGTTATAACACAACTCCCCTAAGTTAGGGGCCTAAAAATAACTTTTTCCTTTATTTTGTTTATCTTTTTATCCAAACTTCCTTCTATTTTACTTTGATAAAGATTTGTCCGAAATCATCTCTCAGAGTGTTTTGAGAGACGATCTCATAGACAATCTCCACTTAATCAATATTATTAAGAAAAAAAAAAGGGGGCACATTTATTTGACACAACATCACAATAAAACCTAGAATTATAATTTGAGCATGAAGAACCTACAAATAACAGTGGGCCGGGCACCCACAAATTTGAACATGAAAAATTATGAAGAACCTACAAATAACAATCACTTGGAACCATAATATAAAACCATGACATGATACTCAACAACTGCATCTAGGGTAGTAAGATTAAACCAAACCGTCCGCGCGGTGGCGATCCCTCGTGCCAGCCGGAAAAGGCCCGACCCGCCAACAATGGGCATCTCCCTATACTTGTGCAAAGCCGGGTTATGGCCCACCACACTAAGCGTGCTCCCATTATAATCTCCGTACGTGAATACGAAATTGAGGGTCATAAGTAGGCCCAATTCCTCGAACGAGGCCGATCCGTATATTCCCTGGGCCAGCCCAATAAACTTGGACCCGGGTTCGGGCCCTATCGTGAGTGGATCATCCATCACCCTGATTAGACCAAACGAGGTAGGGGATGTGAGATTAGAGTTGGCTTGAGCCACAGTGATTGCACTTGGATTTTTTCCACTCACAGTGTCGTGAAAGTAGAAATGGAGCTTTTTCAGATATTCCTTTGCATTCGGAAGGTTTTCGAACCATTTTTGAACGGCTTCGGGCTCTTGTGCAGTATCACGGGCCGTGGAGATTGGGATAGTGGCAGAAGCTAAGAAATAAAGCATGAGGATTATTGATATCTTCTCCATTTTCTGTTTTTTAATTGTTAATGATCTATGGAAGTATGTGTGTGTATATTGTGAGAGTTAGAATTTATATGGAGAAGTAGCAGGTTAACTTAAGTAAAATTCAACTTGATGAAATTTCTCTAATTTGGAATCAAACCCCTGTCTAGGCCAAATAAAATTCTACTTACACGAAGGCTACTTAGAAGGAAATTCACTATATTTATACTTTTCAAATATAGGCAAAGTATTGGGCGAACAAGTTTCGCACAAGAATTTGTAAAATTGATTAAGGGGTATGACTTATATTAATAAAGAGTAATAACACTAATACACATTTTGGCTTGGACATCTATTAAAAAGCCCTTAGAGAGCGGTTATAATAAATTCTCAAGAATGATTGTCCAAAGCTTTGGATAACTATTAAAAACCATTTGTCAAAAGTTGGGCTTGAGAAACGGTTTTCAACCGCATTGCAAGTGGGAGGCTTGGACAGCGGTTATTAACCGCTGTCTAACTTAAATTTTTTTTTTATAATTTCGTTTATTATGTTAGATAGACACCGGTTATTAACGGCTGTCCAATATTTTTTTTTTAATTATTAATTTATATTTTAAAAATCCTATAATAAAATTATAAACCAAAACTTATATATACGTCCAATACCATAAACCATAAATCCTATAATAAAACTATAAACCAAAACTTATACCACATATATATATACCAAAACATCAAATAAATAAACATACACATCATGGAATAAATAAACATACAATCATAAACATACGTCCAATACACCAAAAACATGAAATATATATCATCACAAATATATAATTTAATTACATGCTACCAAAATTTCAAACAACGATCACTCAATATCGTATATGAATATAAGAATCGATTGTAAAGGTACCTCATTCAATCGTTTTTCCATTTCTCCAGTCTTTTCTTAGAAAAAGACTTGAACTCACGTTCATAGACAAACTGCAAACAACGAATCAATCAATATAGTATGAATTTTTATTCAATCAATAATAATTTAAATAAATCGATAAATTGACTTACATTGAGAGGAATGTTCGTTAGAGAAGCGCCGATTATATCTTCAATAAAGCAACACACAAAATGTCCACAATGTTCATTATCTCGTTGCCTCGGAACACGTTGATTAACAATTATAATCACGTATTACAATTATGATTTCTTTTCTATTAATTTGATAATTTACTAATTTAAATTTACCTTAATGTTAATCCAGTTCATTTTATTTAACTTAGATCTTGAACCTTGACTCTGAAGGCGACTCCGATACATCGTCATCACACTATTATTATTATAATTAAAAAATAAAAATAAATTAAATATGCATAATTTTAAAAGTAAAACAAATCATTGTATAGAATATTAAAATGAACTTAACTTCCATATATGAAACGAGATCGAAGGCGATTTGAATAAACTCCATCCCGAGTTGGATCCATAAAATAATGTTTTTAATGTATTCATGTGTACGGTTCAACCGGGTCGGATCATCAACCCAATGGTTCAAAATAAATATAATATATATATTATATTGAGAATTTTGTCCCACCTCATACATTTAAAAGTGTTGGGTCCATTAAAATAAATTTTAAATATTTAATGTATTAATAATTTAATTTTGTGTTTTTTGGCAACCAAAGTTCAACCCAAATATGTGTTTTTCCTATATTATATTGAGAATATTAAAATTAACGCATAAAAAATTAATGTATTATATATGTGCAAATATTATAAACATGAATACAAATTTTTAATACGAAATGTTTATCACTCACCCCACATTTGTTGGCCAAAAAATGAGATGATCAGGTTTGATCAAAGATTTGATAACTAACCCATTATGATTAACTAACCCATCCATTTTCGCCATACCATTATGCATCAAATTTTCGACACCGAAAAAATCACCCAATATGCAAGACATAATGGGGGAGAATTTTGGTATGCCGAAGAATACATTCCACTTCGCAAAATTTCAATATCGGACATCTCCGAGAGATATATAAGATATTCACCCAAATATCTTTAACCAACATATATACTAAAATTTAATTAATATTTTAAAAAGAAAGTTAAACTATCTGAAAAAGTGAATATTGAGAATTAGTAAACACATATTTTTCGAGGTAAAGGGCTATTTTGGTTGCACTCAACCACTATCGTCATTCAAGACACTGGGGAGGCGAAGGAATACATTCCACTTGCATGGACATCTCACGGAGATATACCTCACCCAAATATTTTGGAATATATATCGCTTAATTAAATTTAAAAAGAAAAATTAAACTAGCAAGAATATTGAGAATTAGTAAACACATCTCGAGTAAAGGGCTATTGGTTGCACTCAATACCATCCGACATGTTCCCCCCTTGGAAAGTATTCTCATGACATA
Organism: Stenogyne calaminthoides; assembly: GCA_037126765.1. Classification (NCBI taxonomy): domain Eukaryota; kingdom Viridiplantae; phylum Streptophyta; class Magnoliopsida; order Lamiales; family Lamiaceae; genus Stenogyne; species Stenogyne calaminthoides. The sequence continues at coordinate 7,023,151 of JBBCBC010000008.1, read as the reverse complement.
ATAGGATTGTGATCTCGAAAGATTATCCGGTCATGGGATAACATAATCATCGCGGATCTAAGTCTGGAGTCCTGGGTTCTCCCCCCCAATGGAGTCCTCGACACCCTCGATTTACACCCTCGATTTTAGCCTTTTGTGGTGATTTCTTCCGAGGCATTTGTGGTGTCGGCAGATTCTACAATTAATTTGCAATATTATTTAGAACCACAAATAAGATAATGAACTTTAATAACATATGTTTTACCCTCATTGTGCTAGAGACCAAGTTGCTCGGTCATTCGATGAAGTGCCTCATTGTTTCGATTGTGGACGGCTTCATCGATTGGTTTTGGCACCGCCGAATCCTCTTGTCCGACACGGGTACATCGAGTGTGACCCTCACAAAACCAGGAGTTATGGGATGACCATGAATCATTCCATGGGAGCTGTGCAACGTTCTTGTGGCCACCAACCGATCGGGATCCTCCAAATAAAGATAGCAAAAGGTTGTTGGCTGTTCGAATAAGATATTTAGTTAGAAAAATTTAATACACTAGTCTTTAATTAAAAAAATGTGAGACATGCATAATCGATGCACGAGAGACGTTTTTGAAGTGCTTCAATAAAGTTGTCCCTAGGGTTAGTGAAAACATAGCATTAGCGACACTATATTCCAAACTTGCTCCCACTCGGCGACATTCCGTGGCTCGTTCTTCTCTCGGACCTCAAACGTTCCACATCTTTAGACAACTTGGCAACTGTTCGTTAGTATACCCACCATATTCATGGCTTGAAGACCGGTGCCATTGCTAACGATGTCTTAAACACGCCATATCCGACACTCCGTGAAGCGGCGGGATGCTCTCGACGACCTATAGCCCATCCAAAAACAGATCATCGGGGCGATAATGCGGATGTTGTCGAGGCGTCATGGTCCGAGATAGACGCTTCTCTGAATCACAAAAACAAAAGATTATTATTTAATTATTTGTTTATAAATAATAGTTTGTAATTGAAAGATAAATTAATGGATAGATTACCACTTCTTCGATGATGCGCGTGCCTTTGGGATCGTGAATATTCCCGTCTCGACCTTTTTTCGGTAGTCCGAAATAAGTCGAAAGCGGGTAACAATAGGCTCACTCTCTCGGTTTTTTTTCTTTTTTCTTCTTTCTCGATAGTGATGAACGTGTTCCTTTATTAGATATATTAAAAGTGAATATATAAAAAAAATTAAAAGTTAGGATTTTGATCTCACCATATTTTCTCTTATTCGCATAACCTTTGTTCGAGCCATGATATCGCTCCTCCATCGACTTGGCTTTGATTTTTATTACTCGATTCTACAAAGATAATAGAAATATGATAAACTTTGAAAAAACTATATGCATTAGAAATTGAAGAAATGACATTGATCAATTTTACTCGAAATCATCCTCCATAGCTCTACTCACAAACTCCTCCCAAAGATGGAGCCACCATAGGGATATTACGACACGGAGGAATGATAGTCGAGTAAAGACCCGCCGGGATCTCGTGTGTTACTTCTCAACCAAGTCCAAAAATTCTTGGCCATTACTCCAAACTTGCGATAATATTTGCTTCTTCTTTGTGTGGTCAAGACCTCGAATGTAGTCTATCGCATATAACATAATAATTTAGTAAATTTAAGGGTCATACTAAAACTTTCAATAAATATATAATTAACATACCGTAAGTTCGTCGTGATATTCTTTCCTTCAAAGGAGTCGGTTTGATACTACTAATCCTCGGGTCGGGCAAGACGATAGGGATCAAACTCCCGATGCAGCTCCAATGTAGAAGGACAACGACTCACTCTCTTTTCCTATTCTGTCAAACTCATTGAACGATAATCGCAATAACATAGTATTTAATTATGTTCAACGATCAATCAATATATTTATCGATTTCAAACTATTTCAATTGTAATAAAATTACTCAAGTGTTTTCCTCACATACTGAGCTCTCTTAATAGATGACATGGTGACTATACCCCGAAAGTGCGCTTTCCCCGGAGTCGCTAGTGGGTGGTGGGAGCATCGGTGTCACACTCTCTCAAGTCATCGAGGAAGTTGTCGATCATATGCACCATGATCATATCGCCATGATCTCCATCGAATATCCATCATCATCTCCATCATCTCCGGATATGGCAAACGAGACATGATCCTCGTGAAAAAGCAGGAAGAAACAACATTTAATAAACAAAAAACAAACAATATTCAAAACTATGCTTAAATCCTCACACAAGCATATTATCAAACACCTTGAGTGCATCAATTGTTCATATCTAAATTAGCATAAAAAATCAAGCCAAGCCACATAATATATATTCATCTCTAACAAGTTGTTCATCTCTAACACTAACAACATTAATCCTAATAAATTAACACTAATTTATGTTTAAATTCTCACACAAGCATATTATCAAACACCTTGAGTGCATCAAACACCAATATATATACAACAATATACATACACCAATACATACATA
>JBBCBC010000008.1:6775657-7018157 GCA_037126765.1 Stenogyne calaminthoides | reverse complement strand
TTAGTGACATGAAATTAGAAGCTATTTAAATTTTATTTTTTTTATTTTTTTTACTCCATTTTATTATACACCTAGGCAATTCAAACAATAAATTTAAATAAAAAATTAAATTAAAATTAAATGCTGCAACTTAAAAGAATACTATAATAATCTAACAAAAATGAAAAAATTAAAATCAAAAGAATAAAGAAGAAAAAAATATTATTTTTTATCAAAAATTATGTTCTTTTTTTAAAAAAAATAGGCTCTAGATCTTGTATGATCTGGAGATGCATTCGATTTAATTTCATAGTGCATTTTAATCATAATTTAGACATTATCTTTTAAAACTTTTGTTTACACAAAAAAGTTGAAAAGTTTAATATGAGAACATAGTTGCATGCTTCTATTTCGAATAATTTTTATTTCTCATTTTTATTATTATTATTTTAAAAAATATATTTTTATATAGTGATGATGGGTGACAATAGCGGCCAGTGGCGTTCGTTTTCTTTAGAGTGGCCCCGAGTTTGATCCCTTACTTTTTCAAAAGAATAACTAAAATTATGCAGCAACTAAATTTAAAAATTAAATGCTGCAAATTAAAATTACTAAATTAGTGAGATAGGCACTCAGTCCAAGACTCCAAATCGATTCAAATAAAAAAAAATGAAAGAAAAACTTATGACAACGTTTTTAAATTATTTTTCCTCCCTTATTTTTTTTTCAATTTATTTGAATCTAGGGTTCTTCTTATATTATATAGTATTTTATAATTATGCAAAAATAAAAAAAATATATTGTAAATTGAAATTTGTTTTTGAAAATCAACCGGCGACATGGTGTTTATCCGAAGGAAATGGGCGATGGACTGCGATCGACCTACAAGAATGGATTCGACCTTAGGGAGTGGATTTGACCAACAAGAATGGATTCACTTGATTTACACGGAATTTGGGGTAGGATTTTGCGAATATTGCAGATTGGTGTGTATTGGGGTGGAGAACCCTAGTTCTTTCTCTTCTTTCAATCGTGGAATCGTGGGTTGCAGATTTGGAGAGTGCCTCTTCTATTATTCTTGCATTTAATTTTAATTTTAATTTGATTTTTATTTAAATTTATTATTTAAATTACCTAGGTGTATAATAAAATGGAGAAAGTAAAAAAAAATTCAAAAAAAATTTAAAATTTCGACAAAAATCAAATAATTCCATCAATGAGCTTGAAAATCGGAGATCCAAAATTTTTTCAAAAAAAAGCGATGTCGTTTTTCATTTTTAATCTCAAAATGAGACCAAAATTGGACAAACACAATAATTATGAGACCAAAATTGAATAGATTAAAATTTTTTGGACAAAAAATGAATTATAGAAAAGTTACGGGATCAAAAAAAATTTCTCCACTATTATGTATGAGTCCATTTGTTTAGTGACATGAAATTCAAATTTTAGGATAAAATCATGTGATATATTTTTTTTTAATTTAATGATATATTTGACTTTTTTAATAATATTAAAAAATTTAAGAATTATTATAACAAATGAGAATTCAATTTAAAATAATTCTTAGTGTTAATTAATCACATAGGAGAAACAATAGATAATCTAATACCAAAAATGAAAAAAATAATAAAAGATTAATAAATTTTAATATTTAATAAGTTTTAGAGTGTGTCCTTCAAATTATTAGTAAGTTTTAATTTTTTTCAAAAAAAGAAACCAAAATTTAATAAATTTTACAAAAAAAATCCCGATCGTGATCCGATCACGGCGTATCTCTAGAAGCAGGATACTGGCGATCCGATAATAAAAAAGGGATTCGCCGATGAATCGAATCGGGTCTTAATCGGGTGCGAATCCCACCCTAATCGCATCCCAGGCGAATCCGATACTACATACTGTTAATTTTTGAAGAATCCGTGCATTAGAGGTACTCACGTTTTAGCTCCACGAAACCCATACTCTTCTCTCTGGTTTTTCCATGAAACCCTCACTCTCGCCATTCGTCGCTCATCACTCATGGCCGCAGACTGACATGTTTCTTTGTGATGCTCACGGTCGCCCACGTGGTTTACCTAGCGCCATCGTTTTTCATTTTGGGAAACCTTTTGTTTGGTCCATGTAATCATCTCCCAACGACGAATTTCTCGTTCCACGCCCCCCCTTTCACCGTCAGCGGCCGTATTTTAGGTATTTACACTAATACATATGTATATGTTATAGCTTGTTACTCTAATTTTAAGTTGTGATCTTGAATTGTTTTTTCAATGCATTCTGACAATTTCTGTTTTCTTTCTTCATGAATCTAAACAAGATGGAAATCACTGGATATAATAAATTTAATGTTGTCTATGATTATTTCATTAATTGGTATTGATATTACGGAGAAACGTTGCTAGAAGTAGTGGCATCTTTAATGATGTTGGTGATGATCTCTTTAGACCTTCAAGGAACGACTCTATCAAACATTTTGAGTATGATTACAAACTTTGTTGTTTATAGTACTTTGAGCATGAATTATTTATGGTTCTCTGTTCTAATGTGAATATAAATCCTTTGTCTATTTGATAATCTATATTTTTCTTGGTTTGTACAGTCTTAAATTAGTAGTATATTTATATGGCAACAATAATCAACGATCCCACTTTTTTTTTACTGCATTTGAGGGGGGTTGCTTTGATTGAAATGAAAGTTTATGTGTCTAATTGATCTTCTCTTACATCCTTAAGTCAAAAGTTTAACAATGAGAATTGTAGTTTAAATGCATCAGTACTACTTGTACATTACATTAATTGTATCAGTCCTACTTGAGTTCTAAACTTTTGGATGTAAAAATATTTTAGTCGTTATTCTTTTAATGAATAGATAACTACACTACAGAAATATGACTATTCATTTGACTGAAAACAAGAATTCTTAATAAGGGGACTGGCTATATTCTAATTTCTTATTAAGTAATGACTCGTATCACACTAGAGTGACAATTATCATACCTATGAGCAGCTCGAGGTAAAGTGCAAACTAACAAAACAAAGAAATCATGAGGAGGTGTAATGAACAAAAAGCTGCAAAGGAAATATTAAGTTCACTAACACTAAATATGTATAATTCGATACTCCTAATTTTGTTATGAGATAGACATTAAAGAAAAATCTGTCAAAAGAAATAATAGACCTTCTTCTAAGGCTGATAAGGAAAGAAATAGGTTTCATAATTGTCTTGTGAAACTCTTGACCAGATATTTGATATTTTTGCTGTATAATCTGATACTTCTGGAAAAATATGTATAACTTGAAAGTATGAAAAGTTATCTGATTAAAACACTGATACTTGTGAGCAAATATTTGTTATTCTTTAACACTCCGATGCTCAAAATTGATTTTTTGTGATCTAATTTTCTTGAAGAAGATGAAAAAAAACGAGAACCCTAAATAAGTAGGCGATGAATATGATTTTGAGATGTGAGTATACTTTTCCCTAATTATAATTCCAATGAACTTAGTTCCTGCTTTTATTAATGTTTATGTTTGATTGTGATGCCAAAAATAAATAACACTGATACTCTCGTCCATAATGTGATACTCCTGACCATATACTTGATACTCTTGATCAGATTTCTATGCTTAGTCTTATTTTACTAGAAAATAAGATAGTAAAATATCATTGTATTTTTTTTACGAAAAGAAATTCAACTAATACTTACTGTACTGTAATATTTGATATTTCTAATAGTAATAAAAAACACTGATACTCCTGTTCATATATGTGATACCTTTGACCGGATATTTGATACTATTGAATTTAATAAATCATAAAGTGTTTCGCGACTTACTGCTATTTTACTAGATAATAAGATAGTAGTAAAATGCAACTCTTGAAGAATTTCTTCTCTTATAACGGAAGCAAAGGCCAGTCATCCTGAAGAGTGATAACCACCCAAATGTTGAATCATATTCTAAAGTACAAGTTTAAAAATGTTGTATTTAGCCGGCAAAACAAGAAACCTGTTCTTGATTGTGGCATTTTCTTAATGAACCATATAGAATTATTTGAGGGTGAACTGGTGAAGTATATATTGCTTTGGATTTAGGAAAGGTACGTGACTTCTTGATAATTTTTTGTAACTCTTAAATTATTTTTTTAACGTATATTCTGTTGATCTTGAATTTTTTTTTTAAAGGTTAAGGTGCGCTCAATGCTAAGAGCTACTTATTGTTTAAGAACAATTATTGGTGATGCTAACATGAAGAAAAGATGTGCAGGCAAAAGTGATTGATTTTTGTAAAAAAGAAACATGTTTTAGTGAAGATGGAAGCAACAAAAAAGTGAGTCGACAAAGCTTAAGAATAAGAAGAATCGTGATTTGCACTGTGTGTAAAAAGTATGTTCGAGTACTAGCTGCAGTGTTAGTAGTTGATTTTCATAAATCAAATTGTAGTCTAGAGAAGTCAATGAGAAAACATGTAATTCTTTAGAGTATTAGAAGAATCATGATTGCATTGTTTATCATAATGTGTTGTTGTTTTAGTTGTATACAATTGTTTATGCAGCTATGTGTGAAATCCTTCATGGATAATTGTTTTGATTAACGAAGAACAATTTAAATTTTGCATTTAGTCATGGTTGGGATAGTTTCTGCCTCAGTGTCATGGTGTAAACTCAACTTAGAGTTTTACCCGTCCCAGTTCTATATGAATTGATACTTCCAACAAGATATTTGATACTCCTGATTAGATTATTGATACTCTATTATGTTGTACCATATTAAGAGATTATTCACCAAATGTTTGAAATATGAATCATTGAAACAATTTCATATTGCTTTCTCATATTTAATATGAATAGTTAAAACGATTGTATAATCTTTGAATTTTTTTTTAAATATATACAATTTGATATACTTGACTAAATTTTTTGATACTCCTAATTAAAGACTCATGTCCGGGAAATGATAGAACGAAAGATGAGGTCCGTCTCGTGTATGATAGTATGAGAATGTCTCATACAAGATTTTGTTTATTTCTATTAGTTCTGATACTTCTGACGAAAATTTTGGTACTCCTGATGGGATCTTTGATACTCCAATACATTTGTACTATAAAAAGAATCTGATACTCGTGAGTCGTGACTCGATATCTGATACCTCTGGCAAAAAAATTTGATACTCAACTAATATTTAACGTACAATACAAAATAAACATTTATTACATTAGATACTCCTGATCAAATATTTGATACTTCTGATGAGACTCTTGATACTCTAATACTCTGTACCATGGACGTGAAATGTATATTTTAGTTGAAATATATTATTTATTTGATACTTTTGATCGAATATTTGATACTCGTGATGAGATTCTTGATACTCTAATATTTTGTACCATAATAATATATCTTTGTCCAGATATTTGAAATACATATCACTTTCATTTAATACCATTGTATCTCTCTCTTCTTTTGTTGACTATCCTTGTTTCATCCTCAACCATATATAACATCAGTCTCCATTGATGATAATTCTATTTATAAATAAAGAAAATTCAAAGTTGATTTTGAACTTTTAAACTGTATAAGTCGAACAATTTTGTACAAACAAAGAAAATACAGAATCAGTTTGTATTGTACATCAATCCAAGAAAATTGTCATTGAGAGACAAAAGATTAAGAATAAATTCGAGCAGGTAATCATTTTGGACAAACAAAGAAAATAGAAGAGCAGTTGTTGAAATGAATAAGCACAACGGTTTTCAAATTAAAAGAATTAATTGGTGAATTATAAATAGAAGCAGAAAGTCGAAAGTCACAATTACAAAATAACTTGCAATTAATCTATATAGCTAAAGACCGCAACAGTCGTTCACGCAGTACACCGACAACACAAACGCTGGCAAACAGAAATTCACCGGATGCGAGAACGGCAATGGCGAGTTGAATGAATTGACCGGCTACGACAAAGATTCCAACGTAATGAAAATGAAAATCAAAATCCAAAAAATTGAAAAAAATAAATCAATTTCAGAAATCGAAATTGTTTTGAAACCACATCATGTTCTAATTCATAGCAACAAAACGTTGATCCAAACACATAAATAGCATATACAAATCAAATTCATTCAAAAGATTAATTTCATAACGAAATATAATCACCTTGGTGCTACCATCTCGTTGCAATCTCCGCATAAATCCGTCTTTTTTCTACATTGCCTGCTGCCATCTTCCTACAAATTTGTCCCTTTTCTGCGTTCGTCCCGTTTCTGCAGTCTTGGGCTTCATTCAATATTCCATTAAGGGCATAACAGGTTTTCATCATATTATTATAATATGGGTCGGTCTTTTAAAAAATGGATCGAGTGTGAGACCCGTCTCATCCATGAGACCATCTCACACAAGAGTGTTCAAATTCAAAAACATTGCCCAACAAGTGCTGATACCCAACAAGAATTGATGCCGAAAGATAAAGGAAAGGGTCCGGTTATTAGCACCCCCAAGATTAGGAGATTCACCCACATAATTATATCACTACCAATTATACCCCTATTGAAAAAAAATCCCTAATCTCTCTCTTCCCCTCCTCTTTTCTTGCTGCTCGCCGTTCACCGCCGCCACCACCTACACAGTCGAACCAACGACGCTCTCTAATTTCTAGAGTCAAATGCTGAGGAAATAAGCAAAACGCCGTGGTTATCCATTAGAAAATTAAACTTGACTATATGCATAAATGAAAAAACAATGATTATAAGGAGATGAATGGAACTGGGGAGCATTTGCAGACATTCAGTTGGCAAAAAATAATAATTCATCAACAAGATGTTTTTTATATTAGCGCATTGATGTGTTTTTACAATTGCCCCACCACCACCGCACGTCCTTCGCGCCGCCGCTGAGCGTAGCGCCCCACACCGCCCTCCTCCGCGGCGCCGCCGCCGCGCGTCGAGTCTCCCGCCACGCCGCCGCGCGGCACCACCCCTGCGGCCCACAACACTCCTTCATGCCGCACATAGCACCCCTCCGCGAGAAGCCCCGCACTGCCGCGCGTAGTTCTCCGTGATGCCGTGCGCAGCACCACCACCGTGAAGATGACAATGGCAGTAGCAATGATGGAGGCGGTGGGTTTGACAGTCCGGTGGGTGAATCTGTAAATACCTAATTAAGGGTATAATTGATAATCCAATAATTATGTGGGTGAATCTCCTAATGTTGGGGGTGTTAATAACCGGACCCTAAACGAAAGTAATGAACAAAGGCCTAGGGCCCAATATGCGAAAAGCCAGGAGGCCCACTCCCTTTGCTATTTTCTTGAAAGTTCTCTAAATATGTACACTGTATGTATAATATTGTATATATGGGTTCTATATAAGTGTATATGTATAATGTTTAATTAAAATTATGAAAATATCTAATGATATTAATTTTTCTTTATTTAATTTTGCTCTCATATTCCTTGTGTCATTGTTGGGGCTTTTGTGGCTTCTTTTGCTTGATGAGTTTCTTTGCCACTTTTGCTCTCCTTTCAATATTAGTGAGTCTCCTTTCAATATTATTTAGTAAGCTTTATTCATCTTAATAATTTGTTTTCCTTTAAATATAGGGTAGTATGTATACAGGTCGGATGCAGGAATGTATTCCAATCAGGGCAAAAAAGAATCGATAATCACGTCAGTTTACTAAATTATCATTTATCCACTCATCACTGTGTTTAATTTTTACACTACAAAAAAATATAAAATTGATTTTTCTAATATGGCTACAAAATTTTTTCGCAAAATAATTACATCCTTAAATGCCTCAAATTGCCTACGGATAACATTTTAAGTGAACATATTGCCTACGAATTCTTAAAGGCAGATAAATTACCTTCGAGCAAATTGCCTACATATTTGTAATTTTCGTAGGCAATTACATTTGTAATTTGGGGAACATGTCTATATGATTAGGAAAATTTGTAGGTAAGTTGTAGGAAATCTTAACTATTTAAGGCCAAAAATATTTTCGTTAAAACCATAGACATGCATTTTGAAAAATTTTCGTAGATAATTCTCTATTTTCTTGAGGGGTATATACGATATTTCACAGTGAAATTTGAGGCGGGACACTTGTCTATTGTTCGAACCATCAATTTCATACTCTTGGATCCGCCGCTGAGCGAGTCCTAATAAGCCCAAATCGGGCTGAAATGTCACGTGAGTTGCAAGATTGTCCTAAATTAATTTACAGTTTTTGAAAACATAGTGTCCTACATTAACAAGTCCGTAAATCGTAGGACAATCGATCAACTTACATGACATTTCATCTCGTTTTGGGTTTATTCGAACTTAATTATTCTACATTTACATATTTTAAAACTAATATCCTACATTTATAGATTTTAAAATATATTTTCTTTCTTTTTCAAGCTCGTAAACTATTATCGTTATATATCACAACTCCCTCTCAAGTTAGGGGCCTAAAAAATATTTTTCCCTTTATAATTTGTTTATCTTTTTACCCAAACTTTCTCTCATTTTACTTTGATAAAGATTTGTCCGAAACCGTCGCTTAGAGTGTCTTTGAGAGACAATCTCATAGACAAACTCCACCTAATCAACATTATATATTAAGGGAAAAAAATACACACTTGCATGCGACTGTATTACAATGAGATAGAGAATAATTTGATTATGATGCTTTAACACTTTAAAAAATATGACTTTTGATATGGGCTAATTTGCACTCATCTCGTGTATAAAACCGTCTCATACAGGTTTCTGTAAAAAAAAAAGTTAGTATTGATTTGGTTTGTTTTTATATGGTCAAAACTCAAAACGAAAACAATGTAAAATCTAATGATGAAAATAACAAAACGCAAACTATGAACAAATGGGCTTCGCTTATTTCCATTTATAGGCTTGCACAACAAGATTTGATTTCTTTTTTCAAACACTTCAAAGTTGTAGTCGGTTTTAGCGGTTCTAAACCGCTCTCCAAGAAATTTTAATTGAGAACATCGGTTTGGCCGTCAAAAATAAAGATCGACAATGTTCAAAACCGCTTCTTAAAATTTATAAAATTGCCCCATTTGATTTAATTTTCTCTCCTCTGCTAAATCCATTTTTTTCTCCCCAACCTCTCAAGCCTTTTTGTCAATTTAATAACCTCTCGCACCAAATCGGCTGCCGCCCTCCTCCTTGAAATGTCCGTCGCCCCTTGTGTCCTCCATTTATATATAGGTAATTTTCTTTTTTATACATATATATATATATATATATGTTAGTATATATATATGTTAGGATTATTAAATATGGTTAATGGTATATATATATATATATGTGTGTTATGATTTGGTGAAATGGATAATGTGTTTGTTTTAGATATGAATAGATTGTATAATTTAGTTTTTGGGATGTGAATGCTCTTGCAAATGTGTGGATTAAAATGTGAATTTATATATTTTTGGGTTGGTTGATGAATTTATAAGATTTTTAGGTTGGTTGGTTGGTTGTTTAATTGATGCACTCAAGGTGTTTGATAATATGTTTGTGTGAGGATTTAAACATAAATTAAGATTAATACATTAGGATATATTAAGTTATTGATTGATGATTTGGTGAATGGATAGTGTGTTGCTTTTAGATGATTGATGGTACATTAGATTCATTTTTGAGAAACAAAAAACCTTAGGTACATTAGAATTTGAAGTTGTAATTTTACCGGTTCAATGGTTATGTAGCAAATATGTTGTCACGAGGAAACATTTGAATGAAAGAGTTAAGTGGTTATCCGTAACGATAGACATGTTATTCATACAAGTGTTATCTTAACAACAGATACATATTTTATCGAGATCATGATGCCACAAGTACTATGCGAGAATAGTAGAGTGTCCATTACTACAACCGCTCGAATGGATCAAAAAATACTTTTTGGATGATTGTCAACATTTGAGAATACTATATTGTTTCAACCAATCTTCGAGTGTAGTTTTTTACCGTTGATTTGAAGAATGTGGGAACTTTCTCAAGCTCAACAAATTTTTATGTTTAATAAGAAATGGTCCATTGTTTGTCAAACAAATTTAACAATAGTTTCGACCATGTCAAATTGATGATCCTTTGAGAACTTCACTCATTATGTACCATCTTTTCGATGACAAATCCCGTCCATACCGGAGAATAATTAGAGATGAGGATGAATATGACAACGGATCTTATTAACATTTATGGTATGAACGCGAGAAAGGTCAACTAAAAAATGAAAAAGAAAAACAAGTTCTAAAAAGAAATGTCGACTTTATTGAATGTTGTTTCTTTTCCGCTATATTAAATGTTGTTTTCTTTTGCTTTATTAAATAAAGTGAACCGATCGGATGAGTTAGAAACAACGAGATAATGAACATTTGGACATTTTGTGTGTTGCTTTATTGAAGATATAATCCGCGCTTCTCACTTAACAAAATGTAAGTCAATTTATCGATTTATTTAAATTAGTATTGATTGAATAAAAATTCATACTATATTGATTGATTCGTTGTTTGCGGTTTGTCTATGAACGTGAGCTCAATTCTTACTCTAAGAAAAGATTGGAGAAATGGAAAAACGATTGATTTGGTTTTACCTTTACAATCGATTCTTATATTCATAATGATAAAAAATTTTGGTAATGTAATTAAATTATATATTTGTGATGATATATATTTGAATGTTTTTTGGTGTATTGGACATATGTTTATGATTGTATGTTTATTTATTTCATGATGTGTATGTTTATTTATTTGATGTTTTGATATATATATATATATATGTGGTATAAGTTTTGGTTTATGATTTTTATTATAGGATTTTTTAACAAATATATAAGTTTTGGTTTATAGTTTTATTATAGGATTTTTAAAATATAAATTAATAATTAAAAAAAAATGGTTAATAACCGCTTATCTATCTAACATAATCTAAAATAAAAAAAAAAAATTTTAGAAAATATATATATATAGTTGAAAGTCCAAAACCAAGAGACATCTACATAGAGAAAAGAATCAATAAAATTAACTTTTTTAAGGGCAGCAAACAATATTTCAAACATATATATATATATATATATATATATATATATTTGAAAGCATAGAGTCAACATAGAGAAAAGAATCAATAAAATTAACAGGGCAGCAAACAATCACAAATAGGAACAAACGGGCCGGGCACCCACAAATATTGAACATGAAAAATTATGAAGAACCTACAAATAAAACAATCACTTGGAACCATAATACAAAACCATGACATGATACTCAACAACTGCATCTTGTGTAGTAACATTAAACCAAACTGTCTGCGCGGTGGCAATCCCTCGTGCCAACCGAAAAAGACCCGACCCGCCAACAATCGGCATTTCCCTATACTTGTGCAAAATCGGGTTATGGCCCACCACACTAAGCGTGCTCCCATTATAATCTCCGTACGTGAATACGAAATTGAGGGTCATAAGTAGGCCCAATTCCTCAAACGAGACCGACCCGTATATACCCTGGGCCCGCCCAATAATCTTGGACCCGGGCTCGGGCCCTATCGTGAGTGGATTATCCATCATCCGGATTAGACCAAACGAGGTAGGGGATGTGTGAGTGGTGTTGGATTGAGCCACAGTGATTGCACTTGGATTTTTTCCACCAACGGTGTCGTGAAAGTAGAAATGGAGCTTTGTTAGCTTTGCCTTTGCATTTGGAAGGTTTTCGAACCATTTTTGAACTGATTCGGGCTCTTGTGCAGTATCACGGGCCGTGTGCATTGGGATAGAGGCAGAAGCTAAGAAATAAAACATGAGGATTGTTGATATCTTCTCCATTTCTGTTTTTTAATTGTTAATTCTCTTGAAGTAAGTGTGTATATATAGAGTTAGAATTTATGTGTAGAAACAAGGTGTTATACGTAAAATTCAACTTGATTAAATTTCTCTAATTTGGAGTCAAACCCCCTGATGTGGGCAAATAAAATTCAATATGCTGCTTAGAAAAATAAATCATAATCTTAATAATTTTCAATAAAAAATATTTTTTTTCTTCAATGATGTATTTGAATATTATATGCACATGTCATCAATATTTAACATATCATTGATAGTAGAAAAACTTAAGATAAAGAAAGAAAAAAATCACAAAAGCGGTCTGTATCTAGTACGCATTTTTTGCTTGAGTTTATTTTTTTAAAGAAAAACAGAAAACGTGGCAAGTGTATCTTCCATTTTAATTCCGCGTGTATACAAGGGGCAAAAAATTTCCGAAGAATATATTATAGTTGCTTATGAAAATGAACATAGGCAGGCAGCCGTTGACTTAAATAGTATACTTAATTAAGCAAGAAATGCATATAATGAAAGAAATCTCCTAACAACTATAACTAATTTATTAAATATAACTACTCGAAAATGATTTGATTAACTAACCTGTCACTAATTATATGGTCTAATCGGTGTGGTTTTGATCTAATTCTTATTAAAATTTATATATTCTAAAAAGTAGATTTCCAATGAATTTGAGTTCATTAAATTTTTTTTTTTATAAAAATATTATCAATGTTATGCATATGTATAATCAATGTTTTCATAACCGAACCGATGATCGAACCGGACAGTCCATCGGTCAGTTGTTCAACCGGTCGGACCGGTTCAACCGGTGGTTCGACCGTTGAAATGATTTTTGCCTAATTTTTTTCAATATTTCTTATATTTAGTTAAAAAATAAAATAAATATACACCTATAAAAATTTAAACATATATCTTATAACTTTTCATATCTAAGAAAACACCATTGAGTCATGGTCATAATAAAAAACAACACAATAATATGAGAGAAAGTAACTTAAAAGGGAAAAGTGAACCTTATATTTTTATCCCACATCAAGTACATATTAAAAGAAAATGTAAGAGAAAATAAAATCTCATAATTTTGTCCCACATCGAAAATGTTAAAAGAAAATGTCAGAGAAAACAATATAAATGGGGAAAAGTGTACTTCACCTCATATATTTGTCCCACATCGAAAGTGTTGGAGGAAAATGTGAGAGAAAGTATTATAAAAGAGGGTGAAGGTGAAACTTGATTCATATATTTATCCTACTTCATACATTTGTTGGGATTATACTGAAAAATATGTTTTTTACTTTGTATAATCGAAACTGAATTTTCAGACTTATTTACTGAAATAAATTGTTTATCACTGATGCTTTAAATATGATTGAATGTTACATATATTTACTGCATAACTGTTCAATAATTAACGACGTGTTACATCAGTAGTTAATTTAGTGATACCAGATCACAGAAGATTAAATTAACAGTCCCTTGAACTATAAGTACGCCATTCACGACCTAGATGGAAATGAACAACCATCGCGAAAGGTTGAGGTTACACTAGTGCATGACTGATGCGCTGAATAGGACCTACATGAGGATAAATTCTTCAGAACTGAACAAGGAAGAATTAGACCTCAGTGGTTCGTTGTTTCTTAACCTTCGTCCCTTAAATAGAATCACGTGGGATTGGTAACTATTGCTTTGACTTATCATGGGTAGCGAATCAGAGAGATTCAATACTTTTTATCTTGGGCAATATTATTGGTCACATGTGATTGCTAAGATTTAATACGAAGAATCGTGTGCAAGTACGCTTGTTTGATTTACCCCCTTGGGAGGTTCATAAGTTTTATCATACCAAATCTTGCAAGTGGAATTAGTTTCCGGTATGGATAATAATGTTGAACCGTTCCTCGACCAAGGACAAAAGATATTAATTAACGGAAAGCTATTTCAGTGGCTTGAATTAATTAATGGGCTAGTAATCTTAAACACGGGAAATAATGACCGGGAGCCATATTGACTGTAATATGGGTTAAGATTGATTGTGCAATATTAATTATTTAGTGGGATTAATTAATATTTATGGGCTTGAATTATATTGTGGCTCAATATTAGATATTCAAGGTCCATTAGAAGGTCCAATCTTAATTCTCCTAAAGGCCCCCTGAGTAGCCCAACATATAGTCCAATAACTGAAAAGGTGATTAAAATAAAATAAATATTGTTGCTAATATTTCCTCTAAATTTTCGAAATTTATGGATAAAAGAGGGAGAAAGATTTTCTTTGAATTTTGTTATGGAATGAAGATATGTATTCTTGGAATACAAGGTTATCTCATTAAATTCAAGAAATCTCCCACTTGGTTATACATAAGGGATATTTCGAAATTTTGAAAATAGAGGGCAATAAAGATTTTCTTGATTTTCTTGAAAAAATATTATGGAAGATATGTATTTCTTGAAATACAAGAATATCTCATAAATTCAAGAAGATCCAAATCTTGAAATCTTGCACTCCAAATTTTCGAAAATTCCATATATTGAGGAGGTGAGATTTTTGTGGAATATTTTAATTATGGGAAAAAGAATATAAGGGATGATGGTCCCGATTTTGAAAACCCATTTTGCGCGTGCGGAAGCAAATCATTTTTAAAGCGATGCATATAAAACAGGGCTGAGGGTAGAGTGTTTCCAATTTTTTAAACTTTGGAGCTCATGTGTGTTGTTTTGCTTATAATCAAATGCATAAGACAAGTATAAACATAAAGCAGTAAATTAACACAGCAATATATAGTGGTTCGGACAACCAGTCCTACATCCACTCTCCCTCTCTAGGGAAATTCCTTCAACGGGACTTATCACCCTCCACGGGATTGCCTATAGATATTTACCGATCTCACACTCGAACTGGACTTATAACCCTCTCTCGGGTTCGCCTCGGGACTTATCACCCTCCACGGGATTGCCTACATATGTTTAACGAGTTCACGCTCCAACGGGACTTATCACCCTCACTCGGGATTGCCTAACAACTACCTCACTTCACCATGGGGTTTGGTTTTGGTGTTGTCTCCAACTATGGTGAGATTTTCCCTTACAATGATTTAGCCTCAATGTTAAGGTTGGGAAAATCTCTCTAAGCTTAAGATACATCGTGGGTTGCTTAGGTTGGGTTCTAGAACACTCTTTGAATATATTTGTATATCTATAGACTTGTGTTCTAGGGTGGGAAAGCTTAACTCTCTTTGGCTCTGTAGCATCGTTGCTATCTTCTCATTTCCGCTTTCTACACTTGATAATGAAGGAAGAACTTGTATTTATAGTGTGGATTTGAATGTTACAGTTGGAGAGAATCACATTCAAATCCATACTATTCTCTATAAGTTCTGCAGCTTTTCCAGGCTGGTTGTCTTCCTCTCATTGGTCCACGTCACCGATCTTAATCATTTATATTCCTCAGATTCCTCGCCTTGGAATCATTCAGGATTCTCTGAGTCTTTAGATATGTCTGAGCCTTCAGGTCTATCTGAGCCTTCAGCTGACTTCTCTTCAGTCGGACCTTGTCGATCGGTATCGACACTTTCAGCCGACCGAGTTGATTCTTCTTGTCTTCGGACAATCTAACCCTCAGTCCTTTAGAGATCAGCTAAGCCCGATCATCGATAGCGTTCGATTCTCGATGAACATGACTTGAGATGACTTCTCTTACGATGACTTCTCTTGTTTCCGGTATTTCGATATCGGGTTTCGATTCTCCGTTTCTTCAACCGATATGATCGATCAAGATAAAGATCAGTCACATATCGGTTTATCTGCGATCGATTAGTTCATCGATTAGCATATTAGGTTAAGATATCGAGGTTAACACATCGGTCTCAATCACGCGTCGATCTTGACCATCCGCTCATCTTCATCTCGATCTCGTCGGTTTCATCTACTCCTCTTACGATC
Organism: Stenogyne calaminthoides; assembly: GCA_037126765.1. Classification (NCBI taxonomy): domain Eukaryota; kingdom Viridiplantae; phylum Streptophyta; class Magnoliopsida; order Lamiales; family Lamiaceae; genus Stenogyne; species Stenogyne calaminthoides. The sequence goes on along the minus strand of JBBCBC010000008.1, from coordinate 7,002,404 downwards.
GCAACCTTCTCTTCGATCCGGTCATCCGATCGGTCTCTCGATCGATTCGGTTTTTAACCGAACTCATCTAACTCATCTGATCTCGATCAGTCTCGTCTGCAGCCTCGTCGATCTCGATAATCTTCTTCGATTCCGTGAGTTTCCCCTCAATTTGTTCTCTCGTTTCCCCTCAACTTGTTATCGTAAATTAACTTCAATAACACACGAGTTGATAATGTTTTGGCATAATTCATCAAAACTAATATATCCCAACAATTTCCCTTTTTTTTGATAATGGCCTTAAAACATTAGAATATATGCATTTTTAAAGAAACGAGGTTTTCTTTTAAAAAGATCAGTTCAGGTGTTCACTTTGAAATTAGCGATCTGTTGAACTCCCGCTCTGATACCAATTGATGGTATCAGATCAGAGACGGGTTTTAAAAATGGATCAGCTCAGGTGATCACTTTGAAAATAGCGATCTGTTGAACTCCCGCTTTGATACCAATTGATGGTATCAGATCAGAGACGGGTTTTAAAAATGGATCAGCTCAGGCGATCACTTTGAAAATAGCGATCTGTTGAACTCCCGCTCTGATACCAATTGATGGTATCAGATCAGAGACGGGTTTTAAAAATGGATCAGCTCAGGCGATCACATTGAAAAAGTAATCTTTTGAGCACCCGCTCTGATACCAATTGATGGTCCCGATTTTGAAAACCCATTTTGCTCGTGCGGAAGCAAATCATTTTTAAAGCGATGCATATAAAACAGGGCTGAGGGTAGAGTGTTTCCAATTTTTTACACTTTGGAGCTCATGTGTGTTGTTTTGCTTATAATCAAATGCATATGACAAGTATAAACATAAAGCAGTAAATTAACACAGCAATATATAGTGGTTCGGACAACCAGTCCTACATCCACTCTCCCTCTCTAGGGAAATTCCTTCAACGGGACTTATCACCCTCCACGGGATTGCTTATAGATATTTTAGAGCTCACACTCGAACCGGACTTATAACCTCTCTCGGGTTCGCCTCGGGACTTATCACCCTCCAAGGGATTGCCTACAGATGTTTAACGAGTTCACACTCCAACGGGACTTATCACCCTCACTCGGGATTGCCTAACAACTACCTCACTTCACCATGGGGTTTGGTTTTGGTGTTGTCTCCAACTATGGTGAGATTTTCCCTTACAATGATTTAGCCTCAATGCTAAGGTTGGGAAAATCTCTCTAAGCTTAAGATACATCGTGGGTTTCTTAGGTTGGGTTCTAGAACACTCTTTGAATATATTTGTATATCTATAGACTTGTGTTCTAGGGTGGGGAAAGCTTAACTCTCTTTGGCTCAGAGCATCGTTTGCTATCTTCTCATTTCCGCTTTCCACACTTGATAATGAAGGAAGAACTTGTATTTATAGTGTGGATTTGAATGTTACCGTTGGAGAGAATCACATTCAAATCCATACTATTCTCTATGAAGTTCTATGACTTTTCCAGTCTGGTTGTCTTCCTCTCATTGGTCCACGTCGGTGATCTTAGCGGCTATATTCCTCGATTCCTCGCCTTGGAATCATTCAGATTCTCTGAGTCTTCGGATATGTCCGAGCCTTCAGTCTATCGAGCCTTGGTGACTTCTCTTGATCGGACCTTGTCGATCAGGTATCTTGACTTTCGCCTTTGAGTTCGATTCTTCTTGTCTTCAAACAATCGACCCTCAGTCACTAGCTTTTCGAGCTAACCGATCATCGATGGCGTTCGATTCTCAAATGAACATGACTTCGGATGACTTCTTCGATGACTTCTCTTCGATCGGTATGCAGATTTACGGTTTTCGATATCTGGTTTCTTCTCGCTTTGATCTGGATCGGCTCACATGATCGGATCGATATAGCATCGAGTCACATATCGGTTTATCGCATCGATTAGTTCATCAGATTAACATATTAGGTTAGCATATCAGGTTAACACATCTGGTCTCAATCACGTCTGATCTTGACCATCTGCTCATCTTCATATCTGATCTCGATCAGTCTCATCTGCTCCTCTTCTGATCTGCAACCTTCTCTTCTGATCCGGTCATCTGGTCATCTGATCTGGTCTCCTGATCAGTTCAGTTTTAACTTCGAACTCATCTAACTCATCTGATCTCGATCGGGTCTAACTCTCTCGATCTCGATCATCTTCTTCTGATTCAGTGAGTTCCCCCTCAATTTGTTCTCTCGTTCCCCCTCAATTTGTTATCTGTAAATTAGCTTCAATAACACAAGTTGATAATGTTTTGGCATAATTCATCAAAACTAATATATCCCAACAAGGGATATATTCAAGATTTCTTGGTGACCAAGAAAAGTCTTTTCCCACATTGAAATATCAATAAAATTTCGACCACTCCCTCTCCTATAAATAGGGGATGATTAGTTCATTCCCAAGTACAATTCCATGTGCTGGAAATATTAGCAAATCCACATAAGTGGTGCAACACAGTTTATTTTTTTCCTTTTGTTAATTGTTCGCGAGTATCCTTCCACCGTATTGTCGAGCAAGGGCTAAAGAGAATACTTGGGAAGTCCTTTTGGTTAGTCCGTCCGACCAAAGCCACTGCCATCCCTAGAGGTACGTTCACGTAAACCCGTAGATTCCGCATGCGTAGGTTTTACGTGGTTTTTTATATGCATGATATGTTGTTGTTATTATTATTTGAATTAATATAGGATTAATTCATGCTAGTAATAATTAATGAATTAAATTTGTATTTAAATATTCACCCCGAATAGATCTGTGCAACTCATTCCCCAACAACATTTATCCCACATCGAAAGTGTTGGAGAAAAATGTAAGATGAAGTATTATAAAAGGGGTGAATGTGGACCTTGGTTCATTTTATCCCACCTCATACATTTATCCCTCATCGAAAGTGTTGGGAAAAAATGTGAGAGGAAGTATTATAAAAGGGGTGAAGTTGGACCTTGGTTCATATTATTCCCACCTCATACATTTATCCCACATCGAAAGTGTTGGAAGAAAAATGTAAGATGAAGTATTATAAAAGGGGTGAATGTGGACCTTGGTTCATTTTATCCCACCTCATACATTTATCCCACAGTGTTGGGAAAAAAGTGTTGTTATCCCACCTCATACATTTAAAAAATGTTGAAAAGAGGAAGTATTATAAAAGGGTTATCCCACGGTTCAATCGGTTACATTTATCCCACATCAAAAGTGTTGAGGAAAATGTGTATAATCAACGTTGAATAGTTTAAAAAAAAATATGGAAGGAAAAAAAAGAAGGTGAAAATCGGTTTTTTATTATGAAAAAGTAAGAATTAAATTTGGTTTGAACTTTAATATTTTCAAATATAAATTTTTTTGACGAGATTCAATTTATATTGATTCAACTCGTGCAAGATTAGGGTTTTTTTTAAATCCCGGTTTGTCGACTTTTATTATTCGGTTCTTATTTTAGGTCCACTGTATTTAAACAAGACCAGTTCAATCCGGTTATGAAATCATTGTGTATAATCAACGTTGAATGACTTTTTTCTTTAAAAATAATAATACATATACACATGGAAGGACATACAGGGGTCCAAGATCTGAGATCATTCTGAGAAACAAGCTCCGCTTACTCAATATTATTATGAAAAAGTAAGAATTAAATTTGGTTTACTCTTTAATATGAGTCAAATATAAATTTGTTTCACGAGATTATAATTATTTTTATATTGATTAGTCTCGTGCAAGATCATCTCTTTATTTTAAATCCAAATTCAATTGACCCATTTTTATTATTCGTTATTTTTATTTAAGGCTACTTTATTTAAACTTGGCCAAGACAAACTTCTTATATTCTGTTAAAACGCTAACGTAATAGTTTTTTTTTTTTTTGAAACCTCTAACTTAATAATTTATAAACTTTTAATAATTTTCATGTTCTGATTTAATATTATTCATATTGTTTATTTATTTTGGACACTTTTTTTTTTTACTTTAACCCCAAACTCAATTATCCAACCCCTTTTATTTATACTCCTTAGTTATATTTAAGCCCAAACTTATATTTATGTATGGAGTTTTTACTGTATATAGAGATAGCCGAGTACTCATTCAATTTTTTAACAATAATTGAACCGATTGAATTAGTGACCCCATTCATTGTCCAATTTGATAATCGGCTTGGATATATGCATTTGCTCTTGCTCGTGCACATAAGACAAAACCGCGAATTAAATGAGTCAAAAAGAACCCTATTGCAACACAGGTCGCAAGACCGGACGACCAAAACAAAACAAAACAAGACACAACGAGTCAGCTACAAGATGAGTGAAATTATGATCGCCGTTTTGTGGCCAATTAATGTTGAAAATTCTAAAATGCACCTTTTTTTCCATATCCAATTCATAACGCAAACATTATTCAAAAATCACAAAATCTACTAAAAATCACTTGGATTCATAGTACAAAACCACAACATTATACTCGACCACCGCATCCGGGCCGCTAATACTCGTCGTCTGCGCGGTGGCAATCCCTCTCGCTAGACGAAAAACACCGGAGCCCCCGACAATGGGCAGCTCCCGATACTTATGAAACACGGGATTATGTCCGAGCACGCTAAGTGTGCTACCGTTATACTCTCCATCCGTGAACACAAAATTCAGGGTCATCAGTAGGCCCACTTCCATAAACGAGGCCGACCCGTATATTCCCTCGGCCCGCCCAATGATCTTCGATTCGAGCTCGGGCCCAACGGTCAATGGATTATCCATCATGTTGACCAGTCCGAAGAATGTGGGGGATGTGGACGTAATGTTGGCCTCGGCTATTTGGATAGAACTTGGATTAGGGCCCGTTACAGTGTCGTGAAAGTAGAAATGAAGGTTAATCATTTTTTCTTTTGCATTTGGCAAATTTTTGAACCAATTTTGGACTGCTTCTGGCCCTTGCTCTATACCACGGGCCCGAGGTAGTAATGTAATTGAACATGCTAAGTAACATAACATGACAACTGTTGGTATCTTCTCCATTTTTCTTCAGTGTGCGTGAGTCATTAAATTGAGATGAAGGCACATATATATATTTGACTTGCAAATCTGATGTTTTAATTCTTGCAAGGGATTGTTTGTAATTTAATGCGGATTAATTATATTAGTCAAAAGTTGGTCTGCTCCCATAATTGTGATTGGGGAAACGGGATTGATTTATGTGGTAAGATTTAATTGATTTTATGATACGATTAACTATAATTAATATCATATACTAGTTACTGTGATTGGTATCATATGCTGTGATTGGTATGTTACGTGGTATCATTAACTATTTACTGTGAATTAGCATATTTGGATACAGGAGCAATATTTTCAGCCTTTTTAAAATCGAACCGGTGGTCAAATTGGAGTACTGGACAATGGTAGGCGGTTAAACCGATCGGATAAATTGAACCGTCGGTTCGATAGTTAAAATAATTTATGCTTATTTTTTTCCAAATATTACTCATATTGTATTAAAAAATAAAATAAATATATATTTATAAAAATTTAAAATTATAATTTATAAATTACATATAGAAATAAACACAATGAGTTATAGGCAGCACAACTTAAAATAGGAATGATAGAAATTAAATTTATAAATAAATAAATAAGACAAAAATTCATATGAGACGGATGGAGTACAAACCTAGCACAAATCATGTCCATCCCTCCCAAAGTGTTTAAGTGTCAATGCCTAATTTATACCACATTTCATCTTGAGACGATCTTATGCAAGTGTGTTTCAATAAATAAATAATAATAAAAAAAAACGGATCAACTACTTTCCCTATTTAATTTTACCAATTTTTTTTTTATTTTAATCATATTTTTTCGATTCAACTGTAAAATTAATTGTTTTTGGGGATAATCGGACCGACTCATAGCCGATTTTGGGTTCAACGGCCTCAATCCGATTCTAAAAACATTAAATATGCCTTTTGCAAGATTGTAACTAACAATGCTAGTTATGAGATTGGTATCAAACGTGGTTTTAATTAAATTGGTGAATTATATTTGATGCTCCTCTCTTTTAAAATAAATGGTCTTTAACCTTTTTTGGTTGTACATAATTAAATGATCTTTTATTTTTTTTCCATTCATTTTTTACCCTTATCCTTGTTTTAACATTAAAAAATACTTTTAATATGCCAAGCTAAAATCATGGGATGTGGAGGTGATACCTGTTTCCTGGAAGCCCCATTTACAGAAGGCGACATCAAAAGTGCAATTTGGTCATGCGATTCTAGTAAGAGCCCCGGGTAGGACGGTTTTTCGTTCGACTTCTTTAAAAAAAATTGAGATTCTTTGAAAAAGGAAGTAATGGGTATGATGCAAGATTCCCACTGCAGAGGAAGGCTTGTACGAGGCTTGATGCACGTAATACCTTTTCAACTATTAGTCCGTCCTTTTGCATGTCTCATTTTTTTATAACATTAAATATTAAGAGTAAGTCATTTATAAATTAAAACACACTTATTAACATTTATATCATTATATTTACAAATTAATATCACTACACTTATTAATTGATGATAATCACTATACTTATAAACTAATATCATAATATTAAATATTATTTATTATCTTAGTTTATAAAAGTAGTGTGATATCACTTTCATTAATTTATAAATGCAATGATATCATTTTCATACCACGAACAAGTTTCAAAGGAGTTTGTGAAATATTAAATATTACTTGAGTATACTTTTATGAAAACGTAAATTAAGTCCATTTATAAATAATATAATTGATTGTTAGTAAAGTATAATGATAACTTGAGTAATTAAATGATTGTTGAATGATGAAAATAAAAAAAAATTATGCCCATAAATGTATTTAATCTACATTTTCATAAAATATGTTTCAGCCCACTTAGCATACTTTTGGGGGACTGCGAAAGTATTTCTATCTTCAGAATATTCGAAGAGTACATCTTTGAATAGGATATTAATCAAGTTAGGAATCACTCTTTTAGCTATGACAGTCAAACACACATTAAAATTTCTCAATGCACCGGTAATATTATACTCCCTACGTTTTTTAAAATTATTTTTGCACCTCTTTTTAATTAATTGGAAATTATTTTGATAAAGAGGAGGTAGGGGAGAAAATTATGAGAGATTAATTGATAAAAATATTCAATATGGAATGGCCAAAGTTATTTTTGCACCTCTTTTATATGTTTCCTTATTAAAAAATGTTGTGCGTGACCTAATGGACATTGGGAGAGATTAGAATTAATTTAATAAAAATAAAAAATGTTGTGCGTGACCTAATGGAACATGGGGAGAGATGAGAATTGATTTAATAAAAATAAATACATCGTAAAAGAATAAAAAATATTTTTTTATAAGTATGGGCAAAAAGAAGTTTGTGCATTTCATATTGGACAAAAAAACAAAAGAGTTAATCCCCAAAAAAAATTATGTTACTTAATTTTATTAAAAAACGTCAAGAGCTACCAACATGGCGAAAAGGAGTAATAGAAAACAAAACCACATTTAAAATATAAATTTACACGATTGTTTATCAAAGATAGCTAGAGAAGTTGAACTCATTATTGAAAAAAAAATTGCAAAAAATAAAATAAAAATCAAGAAGTATGGGAAGTGGGAACATCAATTATTAATAATGAAGCACCATAACATTGTACTCAACAACGGCGTTACCCAATCTGGAGTCAAATTTGGCCGTCTCCGCCGTAGCGACGCCTCGGGCCAGCCGGAAAACACCGGAGCCACCGACAACCGGCATCTCCCGGTACTCATGACCGATCGGATTATTCCCCACCACCGTAAGGGCGCTGCCGTTGTACTTTCCGCCGGTGAAGACAAAATTCATGGTCATAAGTAGGCACATCTCCTCCGACGAGGTGTAGCCGGTGATCCCCTGGGCCCGGCCCACTTCCCTGGACATGGGGCCCGGCCCGAATGTTAGCGGGTTATCGATAACGGATACGAGCCCGAACAAGGACGGCGACTTGAAAGTGGAGTTGGCCCGAGCCACCGGGACGGAGGTGGGGTGGTTGCCGCTAACGACGTCGTGGAAGTAGAAGTGAAGTTTTGTCACTTTTTGCTTTGCGTATGGGAGGTTTTTGAACCATTTTTCGACTGCGTTTGGCCCTTTCTGTACTTCACAATCTGATAGGGAAAATAGTATTGAAGAAAAAAGGGTTAATATTAAGAGTGATTTCATTATTATCTATCTGTAGATCTCTCTCTGTGAAGATATATATTTTAGGAGAGGACGTACTCATGTACATATAGGAAATTAATTAGGAATATTCTTGGTCAAATATGAGGACCGTGTGTTTTAAATTGTTTTTTGGTTCTACTTTTTCTTGGTAAAATATGAGTGCTTTTTTCCATTACACACGAATTTTGGGGGCAAACGTTTACACTAAATATAATATTCTTTAGTAGAATTAAGTTTCTACTAATTTTAGTTCACACCATCTTCAAACAATTTTCGCAGCTCAATGTACAGTTTATTCTTATTTAATAGTTGCATAGTTCAATATAAATAAATTATATTTTTTAATATAATAAATTATATAATTTTAAAAATATTATAAATGCAGTGTACAATATATCTAGATACATATAACAATTGGGTTAAAGTAATTAGCGGCGATGTTAATTGTTGAAGAAATAAGATGAACAACAATTTTAAAAAACAATTATAAAAAAAATAAAAGGGAATCTGGGGTAAACAATACAAATCCTATATGAACAATAGAATATATAGTGTAGCAGGCGATACACCATAATTTTTCATGTGCTCGTTTGATTGCAGGAGCAGCAAATTAATGCCATTTATTTTCCAGAGACGTTGACTATCTAATTTTACTTATATTTCTGCAATATATATTTTTAGAGTACTGGAAAATAAAAATATACCTAAGGAATATTTTAATATATCTATAGAATTTTCAATAAAAATAATTAATTACATTCTTAAATAGTAAGAATTGTTTAGAACAGCCAATAAAATCTTCTAATCATATAGACATACCATTCATAGATAAATTTGCATACATAAATGTAATTCATAAATAAATTTATGTCATTTCTAAACTACAAATATAATTACTTACGGAAATGTAAGTTGTTTAGAATATTATTTGTGTAGGTAAATTATTTGTCTATTGAAATTATAAATGAGTAGGCGGTTTGTTCATAAATACTAGACCCGTCCCAGAAAAACGTGCACACCATCTTTATTATCGAGTTTTAGTGAGCGAGTTGTTTATTAGTATTTCAAATGATAAAATGATTTTTAAGGAGGAGTATTATATATCTATCTCTCATCTTTTACATGCATTTTTTAAAATTACTTTATCATTCCAAATACTAATAAAAAATTCGTTCGCAAAAACACGTGAAAACAGTAAACGTGCACGTTTCTTTGGGACGGAGGGAGTAATTTGTATGTCTATAATTATATTTCTAAAAATTCGTAGGAAAATTGTATAGAGGTGGACAAAATACCGAAAATTTTGATATACCACAATTATCTTACCGAAAATACAAAATTTATCAAAATTTTGGTATATCGAAGTTTTCATATCGTTCCATATCGAAAAGTTTCGGTACGATAACGGTATGATAAATAAAAAATTGGTATTTCGGTATATACCAATGTACAGAAAGTTTTTAGGTATTTCGATATTATGGTATCTCGGTATTTTAGTATCTTACTGTATTACTCTAAAAAAATCGGTATGAAAAGGTTCGGTATGGAAGGGTGTATAAAAATTTTGGCATGAAACGGTATTTTACCGAAATTTCGGTATGGATGATACGATATATCGAATTTTCGATACGCTATGCAGTTTTAATATACCGAAATTTCGATATATCGATTTTCAGTATGGTAACAGTATGATTTTTTCGATATCGAAAATTTCGATATAATTTGATATTTTCGGCACAGTATGGTATATCACCCTTAAAATTGTAAACAAACCTCACTATTTATAAGAACACAATTTTTTTTTATTGAAAATCTTTGTAGCTATTTGAAAATTTATGTGGGCAATACCCCCCTCCCCGTGAGTTGACCAAAACTACTACCTACCATTGGCGAATCATTAAATTCTTCTTTATTTTTTATTTTTCCAAGAAATGTGAAAAGATCAAATCAACTTACTTTTATGGAAGCTGAGATCGCACTTTAATAGTGGTTATAAATCTGCTATGTGCACACACTTCTGTATAAATAGTTTGACCAAAGTTTGCTTGACCGAAAATTCAACACCATACAGAATTACAGATACTATTTATTGTTTTTTTAATTATATTTGCACCTATGCGCTCAAAGAAAAAAAAATTTATATTTGCACCTATAAATTATTATGTGATTTTGCATTTCTCAATAAGTCTGATGAGTTTTTTAATTGGTCAATTTCATATTTAGTGATTATTTTACTATATTTTTTTTTGGGTGAATTGAACAAATCTATTTATGTAGATATCATTTTAATATTTTAATCTTCCAAGGAAAATATTGAAATGGATCTCATGTCATAAGAAAGAAACCGGATCTGCTTTAAGGTGCAGCTAATTATGACAAAATAAAATAAAGATGGACATGTGAATCTGCTTAAAGAAATGAAATTTCCTTGGGCCCACCATTCCACCACTCTTGGTCTGGCTCCTTTTCCCACTCGATGATCTCTCACATTTTTAAGACCGTGGTTATTTGCACTCCAATTATTAGGAAATACACCTTTATTGTTTTTAAAAAATATATAAAATGACAAAACAAATACACTCGAGGCTCAAAAACAAAGAACGATCGTGCAGTATGAACTATGAACTAAATGATTGAAAATGTATCAAGTGTGGATAGTTCAAGTGGTTAAAGCACCACTACCTGAGACTTCGAGGTCTTGAGTTCGAGACATGGAGAGGAAATATTCCCTCTTGTGGTGGTCTCCCTCTTGTGGGGCTACGATTCCGATTGCGGTGCGTTTGCGATTTCGAGTTGCAGTTTTGGGTGGTCCCCCCTTGTGGTGGTTGTGGTTGTAATTGATTGTCATTAAAAAAAATGATCGAAGAATGTGAAAACTTTAAAATAACATTTAAAAAACAAATATTACATAAAAAAATTGAAAAAAAAGAAAAAATGAAAATATGAAAATATGTTCAGAAACTATATTTATAATCCTTACATTTAGTTACACCTTATCACATTATTTTTTCTAACACAATTAACTCACAATCATACAATTGAAGTTGATTTGGCCTAAATATTATTACTTTATCACTTTAATAAAATAAAAAGTTAAATTCCTTTCAATTTTGCGTGTGCAAATCAGTGTGAAATCGATTTGGAATGGATATAGTACAAATTATTTTTTTTGGACAGAAGAGATAGTACAAATTAATTTTGTATAAAAATTGGAAATTTACTTTCGACCTAACTTATTGAATCGGGCGCATGAATATTTTACAATTGAATCGGGCGCATGAATATTTTACGTAGAAATTGAAGTAAGCCCAACTTATTTTGGGCCAAACTCCCTAGAAATTTTGGGCCGGCAATTAGGTTTTGAGGCTTGTGATGGGCATTGGCATTCAGCACATAATAATTCAAACAAATGCAAATATTTTTATTCAGTACTCATTTCCAACTTACATCATGAGTTATAAGTTACAATGTTACACACACGAAACTTAAAAGTAGAACAACAAAAGAGTTGATGACATGCAACAAACACAATTACTAATAATGAAATACAGTAACATTGTATTCAAAGAAAGCGTCACCGGTGGAAGTGTTAAACGACACCGTTCTCACCCCAATAAAGCCGCGGGCCATCTTGAAATCACCGGAGCCACCAACGACGGATAAATCACGATGTTCACGGAGATAAGGGTTGTTTCCCATTACATTAAGCATGCTTCCGTTATAGAGTCCGCCGGTGAACACAATATCGAAAGACATGTGAAGTCTCATCTCCTCTAACGAAGTGTAGGCAAATATTCCTTGGGCCTGGCCCAATATCTCAGCATTTGGATCTGGGCTTACGCGTATTGGGTCATCAAGGACCGCCACAAGCCCAAAAAGAGTTGGTGACGTGGAGGTCCACTACTACATTTGATGGATTTGGGGCACTTAATAGGTCTTGGGCATAGAATTGAAGTTGGGTTACTTTTTCCACTTTGAGTTGGACTCCATCAGAATGACTTAATATTCCTAGAAAAAAAAGAATAGAGATCATGATGTAAAATTTCTCCATATTTCATGATACGATTAATGTGGTATAGTTAGCCTTATTTATAGAAGGTTTGTGATTGTGAGTAATATATATAATCACACTTGGGAGTTGGGAGAGTTGACAATTTAATTGCCAAAAATGCACGTATAACATGACATCTAGCTCACTTGTGCTACAATTAATCGGTTATTACGATAAAGATAGAAGTTTATATACTCTCTCCATCCCACACTTATTTGAACATTCACTATTTGACTCGTGTTTTAGCGAACGAGTTATTTATTAATATTTGAAATGATAAAGCGATTTTTAAGGCGGGGTATGATAGTGGTACCCCTCATCTATCCTACCATGCCTTAAAAGTCAGTTTATCATTTTATATACTATAAACAACTCGCTCAATAAAATGCGAACCAAAAAGTGAAATGTTCAATTGAGCGTGGGACGGAGGGAGTATCATTTAAAAAGAAAAAAAGAAAAAAGGAGAGCACATTATAACGATAAATTTTCGTGTGATTTGTGGGGCGATCATTAGAGTTGAGACTCATGACACAAATTTTCCTATTAATTTAATATTGACTCACTCTTCTTTTAAATTAACAGGTACAAGAAGTGATCTCAATTCTCACAAGATTGTCTCTTTTTAAGATAATTTTTTGTGAGAGACAGTCTAATATGAAAAGTATCAATGGACGAATAATTCTACTCAAATATATCTTAACCAAGCGTATCGTTTTTTAAGGTGTATGTATACATATATATATATAGCACTTTAATAAAGTCAAATTATATTGAGTTGAAACCCAGGTATATACAACACAAATAACTTACGTTACGTTGTAATAATTAACAAGGACAAATAATTTGTGATGAGTCAGGCTTCATAAGGTTTTTATTTACTTTCCAGATCTTATATTAACTATTATATCATGATGCCAAGATCACTCTTTTAATTTAGATATATTTTTTAAAATCGGGATAGAAATTTAATTTAATTTATGTAAAAATTGTACTATGAGACAGACAAATTTCATTTATTATTTTATATGATCATATGAACTTATAGAGTCTCAGTTCAATCACATTTTAAAGAAAAACATAACATAAACATTAAAATAAATTATTTCTCATATATAAGGCAGTCTCACTTGATTCTCTCTTATTTTCATATTTCAATGAGGTAGACTATTTATTTATTAAATAGTTTTCTCTTATTTTCGTATTTCAATGAGGTAGACTATTTATTTGTTAAATATATAGTACTACCACTTAGCAAATTATTCATTCCGGATAACTTACAATTGGGAAGGCAAGTAGATAATATATAATTTCAAGTTGCAATATTATGAATTTAAACTGTTGACAAACCAAATTGGGGCCAGCCCATCAAATCCGTCCGGCACTTGAACTGGATCCAAGAGGCACGATTTATTCTGGGCTGGCGTAATCATGGCAAAACCCACCTTATTTACTAGTTTGGAACTGGTCCATGAAATTGGACTAAAATTATCGACTCCAAGTCATACAAGTAGAAACTAGAGGTGATAAATTCAGATGACATAATATGAAAATAATATAAAAAATATGCACAGGTTTATAATATGACAAAGTCTAGTATGAAAATTTGCGTACATGAAATTTTTTTTATTTACAAACAAATTATGTATATGGTGAAGGTGTAAGCTAAAATTGAGTGGTTAATGGTTCACTCGGCCCGAGTGGTTCATGGTTCACCCGGCTCAAATAGGTCATGATTTAAGGTTCATTATTTAGTGTTTAGGGTGTAGATAGTTCACCCCGCCCGAATAAATCATGATTTATGGTGATTTTATAGTTTTTCATACATGAAAATTATCACACTAGACCTACTCTTAAAATATTTAGGTTTATCGGGTTAATTGTGTCGCTATCGTTCCGACACGATAATAATACAAAATTTTCCTATTGTGTTCATGCTATGTCTTGTTCGTGTCAATTAATTAATTTTGAAAAATTATTACGGTTGTATAAATGGCTTGGTATTTTATAATTTTATTAGAGACTTTTGTATTTTTTATCATGTAATATTGTATAATATGTATTATTGTATCATATATTACTGTATTATATTGTGTCATATCAAATATTATAATTTAAATTTATTTATAGTCTTATTATGTCATATCGTGTCGCATTGATCATGAAAATTTTCGTGTTAATGTCGTGTCGACATGAATTCTTATCGTGTTGTATTCGTGTTTAATCTCGTATCGACTCAAAATACGACATGAGAATACAAATTGCCACTCCTAATAGAAACACGTACGTCACAAATAGAAATGTTAAACGGTTTCGAATTTAGAGTCCCACCCTTTAGTGAAGAAATGAAAAAGGATCTTAATTTATAAGAATTTACGTAAAATATATAATTAGCAACCCTTTTATGACCTCAGTAGAGGTAATGAAAATGTTTTTGTTTCTTGATGTGAACTAGGGTTTTGGGCCCAAAAATACAAGCAAAATTATTCATGAAATTGTCTCAAATTTGTCATCATCAAAGATATTGTCCTATATTTTATAAGATTTGACAAGATCTTCAAGATTTGCAAGATATGCAAGATAATCCTAAATTTATTGCTTTATTATTTTATTTTCAATTATTTTCTTTTATTCATAGATATCTAGTATATTTAGGAGATTTTGTCATTTTTAGATTAGGTTTAGTTTTTTTTTTTTCTCTTTAAATAGTTGATATACATTTTTCTTCTTCTTCTAAATGAAATTAACTTTTCTTTAACAATTTTGTCAAAAAATCAATCATTCTACTTGCATAGCGAAAGTCGAAGTCGATTTTATATTCGTTTCTCTATTTAAACTTAAGACTAGGCGACGAGTTTATTTGTTCCCAAATCGCGGTTCTCATCAAATTGATGTTTTGTGCTACTAACGGACTGTGAACTGAGTGAGATTGAGTTGGAGAAGAGAGTTGATTTGTTGGAGACCAAGTTCCTGGCCACGGGCGATACGCTTGACCAAATTAATTAATCCCTGGAACATATAGAGCGTATGCTGAGGAAACTGCATCGCCGGCGATCGAAGAGGTCCGTTTCTAATTCTTTGTCAAAAAAATCCCCGCGCCTGTCCCCGTTCCAACCGGAGAAGGCAACCTCACGGCGTTGCCACGTAACTACCGTGCCACCACCGTCACATCACCACAATCAGCCACAACCACGGCTTATTCAGCCTTCCACCACCACGCACAACCGCTAACCAAGACCCGCGTTCCTCCCGCCGCCGTCGCATCGTCGAGTACAACTCCCATCAACCGCCCCGACGCTGCGGACCTCCGGATAGCCCCGCCATCACCCTGCACTAGCGCCGCACGGCCTCTCTGCGAAGATGATGATGCAGCGGCAGTTGAATTGTTCACCCTAATTCACCAACGTCTTCTGCTAAGAGATGGGCCTTACACTATTGAAGGTATTTCAGTTGGGCCGCTTCCTTATCCGAAAAGAAATATTGGGCCTTTAACTAATTTTAATAATGAAGTCATCGGGCCACATTATTTTGTTGAATGGAATGCGCCACCAAGTTGGTTTAAATTGTTTGAAAGAAAAAATGAGGTTGGGCATTTATTTAATTATGATGGTGTACTTGGGGCCTCGTCAATCTTAATATTTCTCTTAGGCCATCTATTGTTGGGCCTGCACCCTTCAATAAGAGTACTAATCCTTTTTGGCCTTTTACTTCTTGTGATGGATTGGATAAATTTAGTGGATCTCCATATTATGATGGTCCACCTATTTATGATGAGGAGCCCGTAAGTGATTTTGTGCCTCCAATTTTTGATGTTGAGCCCGAGAATGATCCTTGCCAATTATTTGATAAGGAAGATGATCACGGTGCAAATTTTTGGGGTCTTAATATGGCCTATGATTAATCACGCTTCGATGAAAATAAAGGTTGACTCCCAAAATATGTATATATTTTTTATAATTAATGATAATTATTTTGTTGGCAGTACTATGAAAAATACGCACTATTGCCTTAAAGTTTTTGGCCACACCCGAACAGCTGATAATTTTGAGCTCAATCATTTGATCACAAGCAGTCGACGATTAGATGAAATGGAGTTTTTTGGTTCGATGAGAGAGCGTTTTCGAAATTGGTCCTTGAGGACAATGACGATCTTGAAGGGGGCGGGAATGATGCGAACGAGGGTTTTGGGCCCAAGAATACGTGCAAGATTATTCGCGAAATTGACCCAGATTTGTCATCATCAAAGATATTGTTCCATATTTTACAAGATTTGACAATATCTTCAAGATTTGCAAGATATGCAAGATAGTCCTAGATTTATTGCTTTATTATTTTATTTTCGATTATTTTCTTTTATTCATAGATATCTAGTAGATTTAGGAGATTTGGTCCTTTTTAGATTAAGTTTAGTCCTTTTTTCTCTTTAAATAGTTGATATACGTTTTTCTTCATAATCAATGAATGAAATTAACTTTTCTTTGGCAACTTTGTCAAAAACCAATCGTTCTCCTGCTGGCCTGAGCCAGGGCGTCAATTTTATATTCGTTCTCTCGCTAGCTTTTTGCTTAGTATGATTTAATTTATCTGTTCCCAAATCGCGGTTCTCATCATTTCTCTACAACATGATGCCAAACTGTTCTTCAAGGAATTTATACCGGACCATAGTGACCCGCTCCGCTCCGCTCCCACCCTAATCTTTATGTTTGTTTCTTTTGACTTGGAATGGGACGAGAATGATATTTATATGCCCTATTTTAACCCGTCCCAATATATATTATGTACATACTTTTTATATTTATATGTGTACTAGTACGTAACCCTACGAATTTTGCGGGATTGAAAAAAAGTTTATAATATTATTTTAATGAAATACTTTAAATATTTAATTAACATAAGTAATTTAATTATTGATATAATTTTATTTTTAATATTAATGTAGATAATATACTTCCTCCATTCCGAGCAAAACTTTACATTTTATCATTTCGGGAGGCACAGTCAAAGTTTTGCATTTCCTTTTTTAGCAAGTTGTTGCTCTACTTTTCTTAATAATTATTCTTATTTTTATTCAAAATTACGTCAACTATCACTCAATTAATATATAAATACACATTTTTTTTCTTTCTCCATCTTTATACTTTTCTTGTACATCATACCAACCAACAATACATCCCTTATCTACTAATTGAAAATCAACCCCCACCTCTCTAATTACGATCTATTTCAAAATACTTAATTTCTATTTTAAAATACTTCGAACAATTAAATTTTTTTAAAATATATTTTTGGCTGAAATTAGATATTATTTTGTACAAATATAATTAATAGATTTATAGGGTTGCATCCAAATTTGCCAAAAAGTAAACAAATTTTGTCAGATTTTTTAATGATTAAGGTGTTTATTTATTTATTTTGAAAGTTCAATTAAAAAAGAAAAGAGATAAAATTTAAACTCCTACTTTATAGGAATACATGATAATATGATATGTACTTTTTATAATACATTTATAATCAAAGACATTAATAAATTAAGCTAGTAGTAAAATATAAGTCAAGGATATGTTATTGCCGAGTATCAATGGCCCATGTTGTTTTAAATTTGAATCTAATTTTGAAATATTATGCATCAATTTAATAATAATGTCTTTTAAATAATTAGATTTTCTAGATAAAATTGGATATTCTTTTAAACAAAGATAATTAATAGATTTATAGTAATATTTTGAAAAAATATGTGCAATATAAAAATTCCATGCAATAACAAAATAATTGCATAATTGCAATAAACATTCATAATCAATTCAGAACTTAAATTACTTACCTCAATACTCCCTATAATATATCCTGCAATATAAAAAATAAAATCATATTAAATATACAACACACAATCAAATTAATAAATTCATCAAATTAGAAGAATCACATCAGATTAAATATACAAAACTTGAATATTTAAATTAAAAAAAATCATCAAATTAGAAGAATTGTTATGAACAGAAAAGAAGAAGCCCATCGACAACTAATTTAGGGCAAAGTATAGGGTGAACAAGTTTCACGGTTAAACTGGTTTAGGAGTGTGACTTATATTACTAAAGAGTGTGAGTTATATAACTGAAGAATGTGGTTTTTTTTACTATAAAGAGTATTACTCATGAAAATGAAGGGTGTGATAAATATTCACTAATACACATTTGAGCTTGGACAACTGTTAAAAATGACCTTGGACAGCAGTTATAAGGGTTGTCCAAGTAACAACTGTCTAAGTGAAATTTATAAGAAATTTGTCGATTTGTAAAATGTTAAAAACCGGTTAAAAACTGCTGTCCAAACTAAAAATTCAGTTTTTAAACACGAACCCACCAAGAATCTCATATATAAGTCACCAAGCCTCCCAATTAATTGAGGCAATTATTCGCTCCCATGGGGGACCAAACAAGGGACCTTGGGCGCCTGAGCGGGGATCAATTCCGCTCGGGCACTTGCTTTCTTGCGTTTATTTAATGAAATTAATTCTATATGTCCTAAAAATCGTTTTTTCTTACAATTTTTTTAAATTCTTTATTTCAATTATCTTATTTATTAATTCAATCACATTTTTATATAATAATTTTTTTTATATAAATTTAAATTAAATTATATTATATTAAAATTATATTTTTTACTTGTTTTTTTTTTAAGTTTTACATTTCTTTTAAACTTGCAACAAGTAATACTTTTTTTTATCTAAATAAGTAATATTTTTATTTAAACAAGTAATACTTTTCAATTTATGTGTGGTATTTTAATTCATAGCATATTATTTTTTAATTAATTGAGATTTTTAAAATTAACTATAATATTAATTTATTTTTTTAGTATTTGAATACAACAATAATTGATTTATTCAATATTAAGTAAAAATAAACTAATGTATCCTTCTTAGTATTCTTTGAAATGAACTAAATATGTTTATCATATTTTTATGTTTGTGTAGTAAGAGTTTCAATAGTATATAATCATTTCATGATCGAACTACTCTAGGTAAAAATATCTCTTTCCCAGATGATGTTGGTCATTTTAATAATAATAAAGCTTAGATAATTTGGAGTTGCAGTATGAATAATTAAGCAATTGACATCCACTCAAATTAAATAGAGTTTTCAATCCATCCCTGCCTATAATACATGCATGAGTAAACGAAGAAAAAGAAAAAGAAAAAACAAAAAAAAGTAGCGCATGCATCAGTGATAGTACATGTACATATGTCATGCAATTAAACTAGCCTGCTTGCACAGCGGTTAGAAACCGCTGTCCAAGCTTTACCTTGGACATCGGTTCAAAACCGCACTCCAAATGCACTTGCACAGCGGTTCATAACCGATGTCTAATTTTTCTTCTTAGATAGCGGTTATGAACCGCTGTCTATTTTTTTTTTAATAAAACCGCTCTCCAAGCTATAGTTTGGAGAGTTGTTTGAAAAAAGAGCTGTCCAAGTGCAGCTGTCCAAGTGCAGCTTAAATGTGTAGTAGTGATTACAACAAAGAGTGTGGTCATGATAACTGAAGAGTGTGACCTATATTACTAAAGAGTGTAATCGTGATAACTGAAGTGTAAAAATAAACCAGTTTCGCGGTGAACAAGTTTCACAGCTTACCAACTCCTAATTTAGCACTCAAATTACTTACCTCAATGCTCCGTGCAACATAAAAAAAATTCTACAATATACAAAATAATTACACAATTACAATAAACAATCATAACCAATTCAGAACTCAAATTAATAATTACATAATTGCAGTAAAAATTCTAAAAATTTCCATGCAATAAACAAAATAATTACATAATTGCAATAAACATTCATAATCAATTCAGAACTCAAATTACTTACCTCAATACTCTCTGCAATATATCCTGCAATACAAAAATAAAATCATATTAAATATACAACAAAAAATCAAATTAACAAATTAATCAAATTAGAAGAATCACATCAGATTAAATATACAAAATGTGAATATTTAGACAAAAAAAAATCATCAAATTAGAAGAATTGCCATGAATAGAAAAGAAGAAGCTCATCCACAACTAATTTAGCACTCAAATTTACTTACATCAATGCTCTGTACAATATAAAAAATTCTCCGCAATAAACAAAATAATTACAAAATTACAATAAACAATCATAACCAATTCAGAACTCAAACTAATAATTAAATTGCAGTAAATATTCATAATCAATTCAGAACTCAAATTACTTACCCCAATACTTCATGCAATATATATATATATATATAAAACTCTCTACAATATACACAATAATTACACAATTACAATAAACATTCATAACCAATTAAGAACTAAAAAAATAATTACACAATTACAATAGATATTCATAATCAATTCGGAACTCAAATTGTTGACCTCAATACTCATTTTAATATAAAAAAAACAAATCTTTTATTTAAGACAATATAAGAAAAAAAACGAAAATAAGATCATTAGTACAAAACGTGAATAGTGAGTGTGGACCGTGAATATATATAAGGATATATGGGATGTAGAATATATTATATATATAAGGATATATGGGATGTGGATATCGTATTTTATTACGTCGGATATTGAATCTATGTTGGTTTTGTTGAATATAATAAAATTGATTGACGTAGTTTATTACGTCGGATATTAAAATCTATGTTGGTTTTGTTGAATAAAATATATAGGATGTGGATATAAGTACATTTTTATAAATAAATATTAATTAAATAGATTAAAAATTTAATTTAAATAACTTTTAGTGAGAGTGCACAATTTTGAAACGAAATAATCTGGTTGAATTGGGTTTTACGCAGACTGACGTGGTTTAACCACATAGGCTGAATCAAGTTTACCAATATATAGTATTAAGATTAAGATATATTTATATATTATTTTGATTATTTATGTTTAATTTGTTCTTTTAAATTAAATAAATAATTCTATAATATAATTGGTTCTTATTGATATAATTTTTTTTTGAATGAGATATAGTAATAATTATTAAAATAGAAAAAAATAAAGTAAATAAATAATTCAATTTTCGGGTCTGAGTTGCAAATACTTGATACCTGTTAGGATGGGGGTGGGAATTAAAAAAAAAATCCGCATTAGGATTCAGGCCGAATTTATGAATGAAAACTCCTCGACAGGATCGGGTCGTAAGGACAGGCCCATGCCTTTATAGAGTCGGACGAAAAATTTTATCAATTTTTAGGGTCCCACAATTCTATACGCGTATATATATATATGTGTATATTTATACTTGTAAAATTATTAATATATTGTGAAATGTTTTAGTGGAAAGAGCAAGTAAATATTTTATTTTGTCTAGGGTTTGCGTCCCATCTTTTACAAATTCTTAATTTATTTTTGGGCCCATGCTTTATCTGGACAAATAAATTTTGTTCGAAATAATTATCATTTTTTTTGCAATATTTTTGCGATTCTCACTATTAATTTTACCGTAAATATCAATTTATTATGGAAAATACATTTTCCGTCACAAACTCTCTCTCCTCTATTTTATTTTCATTGGAAGAAAAATTTATAAAAAATTTATGTTTTTATTTTTATACAGACCTCAAAAGTGACAAACAATTAATGTGAAATGAGGGAATATATTGTATACGAGTTTGAATCACAAATGGTCCCATAATTTTTGCCTCAAATAGATTTAATCCAATAAGTTTTTTATCATCGATTTAGTCCCTATAACTTTGATGATGTCCAATTTTCACTACAAAAAACGCGCGTTTTAACGATGAAAATTAGCGACGGTTACAAGAACCGTCGCTATTACGGTCAAATGGTCAAAGTCAACAGTTTTAGCGACGGTTTAGAGAACCGTCGCAAATAGCGACAGTTTTAGCTACGAATTTAGCGACGTTTTGGACTAACCCCTTTAGCGACGATATTAGCGACGTTTTTTTTTTAAATTTTAAAAAATAAATAAATAAATTTTAAAAAAAAAAATTTATTAATTTTTTTATTATTAATTATGTAATTTTTTTTTATGTTTCAGGATTATACTAGGTTTTTTAATTATTTTTATGCACCTTACCGCATATTTAATTTATAGTCACTTGGAGAAGAGTTCCACCTGACCGTAGTCGGATCTATTTTGAGGAGTTTACGATATAAAATTTAATTCATAGTATATTTAAATATATATATTGACTAAAAGTAGTATTTGTTTAAATGAAAGTATTACTTGTTAAATGAAAAATATTACTTAAGTTTAAATAGAAAAGTAGTACTTGTTTAAATAGAAAAGTAATACTTGTTTAAATAGAAAAGTAGCACTTGTTTAAATGAAAAGTAGTACTTGTTTAAATTGAAAAGTAGTACTTGTTTAAATTGAAAAGTAGTACTTGTTTAAATAGAAAAGTAGTACTTGGTTAAATGAAAAGTATTACTTGTTTAAATAATAGAAACTATTACTTGTTTAAATGAAAGGTATTACTTGTTTAAATGAAAAGTATTACTTATTTAAATAGAAAAGTAGTAGATATTTAAATAGAAAAGTAGTACTTGTTTAAATGAAAAGTACTACTTGTTTAAATGAAAAGTATTACTTATTTAAATAGAAAAGTATTACTTGTTTAAATAGAAAAGTAGTACTTGTTTAAATGAAAAGTAGTACTTGTTTAAATGAAAAGTATTATTTGTTTAAATGAAAGGTATTACTTGTTTAAATGAGAAGTAGTACTTGTTTAAATGAAAAGTAAATTTGTTAAAATGCAAAGTATTACATGTTTAAAAAGAAAGTATTACTTGTTTAAATGAAAAGTATTACTTGTTTAAATAGAAAAGTAGTACTTGTTTAAATGAAAAAGAGTACTTTTTTAAATGAAGAGTATTACTTGTTTAAATAGAAAAGTATTACTTGTTTAAATAGAAAAGTAGTACTTGTTTAAATAGAAAAGTATTACTTGTTTAAATGAAAAGTATTACTTGTTTAAATTAAAGATATTACTTGTTTAAATAATCGAAAGTATTACTTGTTTAAATGAAATGTATGACTTGTTTAAATGAAAAGTATTACTTGTTAAATGAAAAGTATTACTTGTTTAAATAGAAAAGTTGTAGTTGTTTAAATAGAAAAGTAGTATTTGTTTAAATGAAAAGTAGTACTTGTTTAAATGAAAAATATTGTTGGTCCTGAAAAATCCGATTTAAAACTCGTAAAATCTCAATGGGAGGTGACTTAATTTTTTTTTTAATGTGTGTTATGCAGATTTGCTAAAGTATGTATGATAGTTAATATGAAAACAAGTAAGAACACAAGTATTTTTATAGTGGTTCGAAGTCCAACTCCTACATCCACTCTTCCCTTCATGGGGCACCAACTAAACCAACAGATATTTATGAAGCTCTCACTCAACAGGACTTATCTCCCTCATGGGATCGCCTATAGATGTTTAATGAGTTCTTACTCTCTCGGGACTTATCTCCCTCACGGGATTGCCTATTAACTACCTTACTTAACCATTAATTCTCTCTCAAAAAAGAGTTTGAGTTTGGTGTTATTTCCAACTAGGTTAAATTTTTCCTTACATTGTTTTTAAATTTTAAAAGCTAAGGTTGGGAAAAAATCTCCAAAAACTTATGATATGACATTTATGCTTAGATATAATGAAGAACACTCTTGGGTAAATCACGGATATTTAATGTTTGTGTTCTTGAATGGAGATCTTGAATATTTGGCTTTAATCTTCACTTTGCAAAGATCCTCCATTATCTTCTTTTGAAGATAGTATAATGTATTTATAGTGTGGATTTGAATATTATCGTTGGAGAGTAAATTCAAATCCATACTAATAATCTTCTTTTTCTTTTATTCTTTCAGACTATTCTTTGCAATTTTTATGTCACATCAATATATGTGTTGTCATATTCTCCTTTGGACAACTTTTTGTGTGTCTAACGGATCTGATTTGAGCTTCGCGGCGACATTGTTCATCTCTTCCGATTTTCTTGTTCATCGGATTTGATCAAGACGACATTAAAGTAAAGACGACGACATCAAGAAAGACGCAAGAACGCTACGATCGGATCGCGACGTTACGACCCGGATCGCCGCATTACTGATCAGATTGCATGCTATTACGATCGATCGCGACGCGATACGACCGGATCGCCGCGGTACGACCAAATCACATGGTACTTTGACCGGATCAAGACGCATTACTGATCAGATTGCACCCTACATGATCAGATCGCATTTCTTCTTCAGATTTCAGATTTCTGCACATTACATCAGTTTTTCTTCCTCACAAATCAACATGCTTCTTCTTGTTCAGCTCATCAGTTAACTCGAAACTCATCCTACTCATCTGATCTCGATCAACCTCGTCTGATCTCTATCATCTTCGTCTAATATCATGAGTTCCCCCTTAACTTGTTTTCTCGTTCCCGCTCAACTTGTTATCTGTAGATTAACTTAAATAACACAAGTTGATAATGTTTTGGCATAATTAATCAAAACTAAAATATCCCAACAAGTATTACTTGTTTAAATAGAAAAGTATTACTTGTTTAAATAGAAAAGTAGTACTTGTTTAAATAGAAAAGTAGTACTTGTTTAAATGAAAAGTAGTACTTATTTAAATGTAGTACTTATTTAAATGAAAAGTATTACTTGTTTAAATAGAAAAATATTACTTATTTAAATAGAAAAGTAGTACTTGTTTAAATGAAAAGTAGTACTTGTTTAAATGAAAAATATTACTTGTTAAATAAAAAGTATTACTTGTTTAAATTGAAAGTAGTACTTGTTTAAATAGAAAAGTAGTACTTGTTTAAATGAAAAATATTACTTGTTAAATTAAAAGTATTACTTGTTTAAATGGATAAGTAGTAATTGTTTAAATAGAAAATTAGTACTTGTTTAAATGAAAAGTAGTACTTGTTTAAATGAAAGGTATTATTTATTTAAATGAAATGTATTACTTTTTTAAATGAGAAGTAGTACTTGTTAAAATGAAAAGTAATACTTGTTTAAATGAAAAGTAGTACTTGTTTAAATAGAAAAGTATCATTTGCTTAAATGAAAAGTAGTACTTGTTTAAATAGAAAAGTCGTACTTGTTTAAATGAAATGTATTATTTATTTAAATGAAAGGTATTACTTGTTAAATGAAAAGTATTACTTGTTTAAATAGAAAATGACTAGTTGTTTAAATAGAAAAGTAGTACTTGTTTAAATGAAAAGTAGTACTTGTTTAAATAGAAAAATATTACTTGTTTAAATAGAAAAGTAGTACTTGTTTAAATAGAAAAGTAGTACTTGGTTAAATAAAAAACATTATTTGTTTAAATTAAAAGTATTACTTGTTTAAATAGAAAGTATTGCTTGTTTAAATGAAAAGTAGTACTTGTTTAAATAGAAAGTATTACTTGTTTAAATAGAAAGTAATACTTTTTTAAATAGAAAGTAGTATTTGCTTTAAAAAAATGAATTTGTAGGACATATACAATTTGAAAAGAATATAATCATTTATTTATAATTTATAAAGTAAAAAATATATATAATTAGTATTTTAAAGATTATTAGGTAGTTAAATTAAATAAATGAAATAAAAAAAATGAAAAAAACTGTAAAAAAATGAATTAAAAATAAATAAATAAATATAATTTTAATATAATACAATTTAATTTAAATTTATAAATAAATAAAAATTATAATTATTATATTAAAATGTGGTTAAATCATTAAATTAGATAATTGAAATAAAGGATTTTAAAAAAAATTGAAAAAAAAATAATTTTTAAGACATATAGAATTAATTTTATTAATTAAACGCAAGAAAACAAGTGTCCGAGCGGTTTGATCCCCGCTCAGGCACCCATAGGTCCCGTGTTTGGTCCCCCTTGGGAGCGAAAATTTGCCTCATTTAATTGGGGAGGCTTGGAGGCTTATATATGATATGCTTGGTGGTTGAGTTCGAGATGATCTGTGGTTCGGGTGGTTCGGTGCCCACTCGAGCGCCTCCTGGGCTCGGGTTCAAACCACCGTGAGCCATTTTTTTTCGTAAATTCACGCTTTAGCGACATATTTATTAAAAAAAAAAATTAATTAAAAAAAATATTTTAAAAAAATTATTAAAAAAACCATCTCTAATCAGCGACGGTCACAAAAAACCGTCGCTACGGTTAGCGACCCTCGATTCAACGTCGGATTTTTTTCCGTTGCCAAAACCATCACTAATGTCGTTAGCGACGGTTTTTTCCGTCGCTAAAACCGTCGTAAAACCCCATTTTTTTGTAGTGTTTAGTCCCAAATCGATCGAAAAACTAAAAAACAACGTCGTTTTGCCATTTCAATTTGGGGCTTTCTGGCGGATACTGTGACTGGGCCGCCACGTGTATTTTTAAGCGTGTGTGACTAAATATTGTCGTCAATTCTGTTTTAATTTTTAGTTTTTTTTTAATTTTTAATTTTTAATTTTTAATTATATGCCTTAAATTCTGGCTGTTAAAATAATAAAAATGCACGTGACATTCCAGTTACAGCATCCGCCTTAAAGCTCCAAATTAAAACGGCAAAACAAGGTCATTTTGAGTTTTTCGAACGAAATTGGGACTAAAATTGAACGTTGTTAAAGTTACTGGGACTAAATCGACGACAAAAAAAATTATGGGAGAGATCAAACTTATGGGACCAATTGTGATTCAAACTTGATGGTCCCGTTTTGAAAACCCATTTGCACGTCTGCGAAGCAAAACGCGTTTTGATTCGGTGCATATAAAAGCAAGGGGTGGGAGCAATTGATTCAATTTTTTTTTGCTTTTAAGCTCATGTGTGTGTTATGCTTATAAACGAATGCATAAAAGTAATAACATAAAGCAAATAAAGAACACACAATTTTATAGTGGTTAGGACAACTTCGCCCCTACATCCACTCTTCCTTCATGGGGCACCGACTTAACCAATGGACTTAGTTTACCGTGTTAGTCCAACACCAACCAGATGTTTACCGAGTTCACACTCAAAGCGGGACTTATCTCCCTCACGGGATTGCCGACCCTCCCTTTCGGGATTGCTAGATGTTCACAGGAGTTCACACTCAACCTCTGAAGCTTTAACCTACCAAAATGGTTTGGGTATAAGGTTGTTTGGTTTCTAACTAGGGTGAGATTTTCCCTTACATTTTGTTTAGCCTCAATCTTGGGATGGGAATTTTAGGATATGGCATTTATGCTTAGATCAGGGTAGAACACTTTGAATATATCGTGTATTTCTTGCTACGTGTTCTATGGTGGAATCTTAGCGATTTGGCTTTGTAGCTTGATGGATCATGCATTTCTCACCCACGATAATGAGGGAAGATCTTGTATTTATAGTGTGGATTTGAATGTTCCGTTGGAAGAATCACATTCAAATCCATACTATTCTCTGGAGGTTCTGACTTTCAATTGGTTGTCTTCCTCTCATTGGTCGCGTAAATTTGAATCTACTTGGTATATTGGTCTCGAGATTCTTGATTGGCGGACTTCTCTTGATCGGACCTTTGTACGATCGGGTATCTTGACACACTCAGTTGGAGTTTGATTCTTCATCTTGAACAATCGACCCTCGGTCGGGCGATCATCGATGGCGTTCGATTCTCAGTGCACATGACTTCGGATGACTTCTCTTCTGATGACTTCTTGCCTGATCTGGTTTTCTGATATCTGATTTCTTCTACTTTGATTTTGCCGCAGCTCATCAGTTAACTCCGGAACTCATCTTACTCATCGATCTCGTCGGTCTCGTCTATGACCTCGTCGATCTCGATCATCTTCGGTTCGATTTTCGTGAGTTCCCTCAATTTGTTCTTCAGTTCCCCCTCAACTTGTTATCTGTAAATTAGCTTCAAAAAGCACAAGTTGATAATGTTTTGGCATAATTAATCAAAACTAAAATATCCCAACAAAACTCTATTGTATACACATAATAAAATCTTTGCAAATCCTTCATTAATTTCATATTAAGTTGTCATTAGTTATTATTCAACTTTCAAATTGTAAAGCACTACCTTTTTATTAAATCTTTTAGTTCGTATATAAAAAGATTATGACGGGGCCGAATTTTAAAATCGACTCATGCTCTAGAATTTCTAGAATCGACCCTGCGTAAGGATGCATAAACGGGCCTGCTTCGCCCGTCCTATTGCCACTCCTTTTCTGCACCACCATAAGGAATGGTCAACTGCCATTTTGCCGAAGTGAGACATGGAAGACGTTTGGGGTTTTGGTACGCCTTTACGTCTTCAACTTTTCCCATAATATTTTCCTTTGCGTCTTTAACTTTTACAACATCTTTTTAGTTTTGGTATAATTACATTTCACTACATGCTTTTAGGGCTCTTTACTCCCAGCACAAATCTTCCATACATACCCTCAGTAATATGACGTCAATAACCCAAGCCCCATCTTCACCGCCTGCAATATTGACAGTACCCCCCACCCCACTGCAACATCCCCACCCTCTGACACATTACTCATACAACCCATTATCTTTCCACACTCTCTTCTTCTCTCTATCTCTTTTTCTCTCTCTATCAAATTGAATTCAAAATCGGAGGAGAAATTTTCGGATCCAAAATTCCAAAATCAAGGTTTGGCCGAAGCCGAGGATGACAGAGATATTCTGTTTTACTATTCTGGTGGTTGATGGCGGCGGGCGACGGAGGAGAATCTCTGCCCCTGGTAAAAAGCCCTAGCCTCGATCCGGTCGTTCTACTATTCCATGAACGAGATGGGCTCTCACGCAAACCTGAGATTGACGCTGAAGCAAAGTTTTTCGATATTCCCGTGTCTAAGGTTTCATCGAGTACCAAACCAATTACAACTAATGCTTTCTTGATATTTTTTTCCATAAACTCGTGATTGATATGGCTTTTCCATCACTTGTATTATATATCTCTTAGTTTTGTGGTACTCCATTGGCTTTCATGATTTTGATGTTCGATGGTTGCCTTTTAATTCCTCCAAAACGTCTATTAATTAATTTCCTATTGTTTGTTTTATGAAGGTTTTTATTGAAAAAGCAGCAGAGACCCATCGCTCCAATCTGCCGTGGCGGCCGATTGAAGAAGTAGGGGCGAAATTGATAAGCGGCGGCCGGAGCCATTGCAGTCGAGTGGATTTGATTTATTCAGAAAGGCCTTTGAACAAATTGGTACGTTTCTTCTCTTAGCTTTAGTGAATTTGTGTGATTTTTGAGTTTTTGATTTGAGGATGAGTTTTTTGGGCTTTTTTTTGTGGTGGGCTTAGAGGATTTTTGTCCTGTTTGTTTTCTCTTTTTGTATGATCTTCAAGCCTAGCTGTCTGGTTGGCGAGTGTACATTAATTCAACGAGTGTACATTTTTGAATGTACGTAGTAATTTCTGTCAAATTTAAGTATGATGATGCATTTAATTCTGGTTTTGGAACTCTTGATTTGATATATTTTGTTGTATAAATGAGAACTCTTGATTGATTTATTTTTGTGTATAAATGAAAACTCTTGATTGGTTTAATTTTGGATTTGAATTTTATACAAATGAGAACTCTGAATTGGGATCTATTGAGCTAATAATTTAACCAATTTATTTGACTTGGTGCATATTTTTTCCACTCTGTGTTTTTTGTCAGGTGGATGTACATTTATTCAGTGAGTGTACATTTCTCAGGTGGATGTACATTTCTCTCTATATCAAAACCCTAAAATCCTAATCTTCGGCTGAGAAAATGAGTGATTCGCAAGAAGGCTCCCACCGCCGCCGCTCGTAAGGATGAGGAAGCAGTTAACGCCGCCCGCCGTGCTGGAGCATAGATCGAAACTGTTAAGAAGCGCGAGTACTCGTATTTTTGCATTGATTTTTGCTTTATCGATCTGATTTGATTTTGATTTTATTTTTCATTGGCGTGTGTTGATATTTGTTATCTTTAGGTCATGTTTCATGGCAGTTGCGTATCATCTGCTAGTTATAAGTGAAAATCGTGTAATTTTTTCTCGATTTCAATTTCTTTTGATATGATTTCAAACACTTGAAACATTTATGTCAAGATTATTCAAAATGTCAAAGACAAGCACCACTTTGTACGGTAGAAAGTATTTTGGGCTTTGATCCTGAATTAGTTTGTCGAACTTAACACAAATTCTTTTGATATCTAATATTTTGTTCTGTTTATTAATATAGGTTCATTGTGATAGCCTTGAAATATGTTTTAGGCCAATTTTGTGTTATATGCTCTTATTTCATGTGAATCGGATTTTGCTCGAGCTCTTTGTTTTGATTGATCTTATAGCCTAATCCATTGGAACTGGTTCCTATAGTTCACATTTTGATTTTACAACATCAAGCTTATTTTACTGATCATAATTATCTGCTATGCTGCAGCTACTGCTGGGACAAGGAAGGCTGCTAAAAGCACTACTACGCTCAACACCAGGAAGCTAGATAAAGAGACAAAAGTTCTGGCTCGTGAGTTGAATTATTTGCCTTCTTTAATTGAATTTGTTCGTGGTGGCTAGGTTTTTTGGACTCTGTGATAAAAAAACACTTGTTAGATTTACTCCATGGCTACCGATCTTCTTAGTGATTCCCCCTGTTCCCAAAGTTTGTGTGTGTTCAATTGTTGCAATTTTTGTGTTTCTTGCTTGTAGGTCCCGAACGGGTTTTGTGAGGGCAGAAGTCTAGAGGGGAGGGGTGAATAGACTTCTGAAAACTTTTGTGCAAATTAGGTATGAGGGCAGTTAACTTGATCAGAGTGTGAGTGAATCAGTTTGGGCTGATAACCAACTTACTAATCGCCTGAAGGCAGATCAGTTCGGTAACTATCAGTTTAACTGATGTGTGCGGAAGCTTAAGTTTTACTCGTGTGAAAAACCAGTTTTGATAAATCAGATTCCAAAGTTAATCTTTTAATCAGTTGACTGAAGTGTCAAGTTTGATCAGATCAGAAGCTTGGAGCTAACTGATCTCAACTTGAAATATGTATGCACTTTAAAAGTTGTATGCGATTGTGTAATCAGTTAATCAAAGCAGTAAAGGCACACAAGATTTATAGTGGTTCGGACAAACCAGTCCTACGTCCACTCTTCCCTATCACAAGGGGCACCTACTTAACCAACTGGACTTAGTTTTATGTGTTAGTCCAACACAGTACACCGACTAGATGTTTAAAGAGTTCACACTCAACCGATCCTCGAGAGATCGGAACTAGAAACCCTAGTGCGAAATCTTGCTAAACAACTTAACCTAACTTGGGGGTTTGGGTAAGATTGTTTTTAGTTCCAACTATGAAATCTTTTCTTTGCGTATGAAGCGACTAACGACTAGATGAAAAGATTTCTATGCTAAGAACTTAAGGGATGAACACTTAAAAAAATAATCTTCTTGTTCGTGTTCTTGTGTGGAAATCGATATTAACGAGCTTCTTGATTGTTCGGCGTTTAGTTGTCTTCACTCTAAAGTGTAATCCCATATATATAGACCTTGAAATCAAAGAGCCGTTGGAGAGCCATTTGAATTTCAAAGCTATATTTGGTAGACTTGCGAGCTTGATGTGACGAGCTTGGGAGCGGCATGGCCAAAAGCGTGAATTTGTACTTTGTAGCCGTTTCTGAGAGGTAGCATCAAATCCGCAATTGTAGGCTCCGATCATCACGTGTCTTTGTTCTTATTGGATAGCAGACTCACTTTTCGGTGTTGTTCTTCCAACTAAGCTTGACATTCTTCTTGTTCGGATCATCGGCGTATGATTAGGTGAAACATCGATTTCACTGGTGGTGTTTTGATTAGTCTGCCCCGATCGGTCTACGATAGAGTCTTGGTGCGGTTGACTTAACTTCAACTAGCGGACTTCGGTGATGTAGGTCTTACGGTGCGATCTTCGAAAGTCATCTGATCTTCAAGTATTCTGAATTTGAGCTTCATGACTTCAGCTGAGATATCTGACTAGATCAGATCGATCTGATCTTCTATTCTTGTCTTGCATTCGGCTTTTGTCGGGATATCATTTGTCCATTGAGTCTTGGTCGACCTATACATATTGAGTTTTCCCTCAATATGTGACCTATCTATTTCATCGGTTGTTCTATACAATCATTATCAATTTGGTCTCCTATAGCGAGGTAATATAAACATCGATTCATTCTTGTCCAATTTGGTCCTATTACATGTGTTTTTGGAACTTTCATCAAAACTATAAATTTCCCAACAATTTCCCCCTTTTTGATGAAACCAAAACACTTTGAGAAACCAAATACAGTTGATAAAAAATAGAACAGTTAAGAGCATATAATCAGAAGACAATGAGACTTTGTCTTAGGATCAGAAAAATAAACTTTTCTCATTAAAAAGGATGATTACATGTTACATCAGAAAAGTTTGAAAATAAGAGCAGCTGATCCTGAGTAGTCTTCTGATTCTTCACTCTTTAGGCTTGTATCCTTCTGGCATCTCTCTTTGATCTTGAGGTACGTTGAAAATCTGATAAAGTTTCCATTTGACATCATCAGTCTGCTGAGGATCAGTTATGTGCGTTCTGTGCAGGATGTCAAAATAGAATCTTTGAAATGCCAGTCTGTCAAATGAGCCATCTGCCTTCTTCGAGTACTCCAACAGATCATACTCTTGGCGAGTTATTTTTACATTGATAAGCTTGGCCTCATTTTCCAGATACTTCAGAAAATCCGGGTATTTATTTTCTAACCAGTTGAGGAATTCTTCATCAGGAGATTCTTCTTGTGGAACAAGATTAAGAACAAAAGGCATCCGAAGCCATTCACTCCCGATCTTATTCCATTCCTCAAATTTCTTAGCATCTTGTAGCCAGTTTTTGGGATGATTTCATCAACTCTTATTTGGCGACTTAGGTTAAATGCGGATTTTCGGCCCTTCCTTTCTTCGCTCTCAATCGAATTTCTTCTTGATTTTTACGCCTCTGCCATTTTTTACGCCCTTCTTTCTTCTTGGCTTTTTTAGGGCTTCTTGACTTATCTGCTCTTTGGACATCTTTTCACCCGATGTCTGGTGCCGGGTGCTTTCTTGTGACTATCTCGGTCAGGAGTTTGTGATGTCCTGCCTTTTTGTTATGTCGATTGGTTTCTCATTACATCCTTCCCCTTTTTGGTTTTGATCAAAAAAGTAGTGAGGTGGGAGGTCGAGAACCAAAAGTTGATTTGCGACGCCTACTTGAGATCTGCCAAGCAGATATGCCTTGAGTTTGAGCGGTTAGATTTTGAATCTTCGATATCGGCTTAGTCTTGACAGTGATTCCATGGCAAATGAGAGAGTGTTTTATCGGTTTGTCAAGTTTCTCTTCTGTCGATTCTAGCTTGTCGGTGAGCATCGAAAAAAAACTTGTTGTTTATCCACCGAGTCGGGTTTGGCATCAACGGTCTTTATCGATTCACCGACCTTGATGGACACCTGATTTGGAACCGATCTTTGATTGCCCCAATCTGGGAAATAGCCAATTCCCTTTGATGTTATTTCTTTGATGGCAATGCCTTTGATCACCTATCGGTCCCTCAACTTCTTCTTTCGGGAGATCTTTGAGACAAGATTTGATCTCCGAAGTTGATCGATAGTGGCGTGTGATGTTGGAATGTTGGGTGTCACTTGATCCGATTCGGTTGTTTGTGCCTCGGTGGTTGGTCATGAACTGCGGCACCGGCTCCACTATCATCGGCAGCTCTGCATCCTTCATGATGGCATACGCCCGGGGAGCTTTGTCGCCGATCTCGATTTATTCGTCTGTTAAAGCAACCCCTAGCTTCCTGTGGATCGAGCTTTGTGATTTAGTAGTTATATTTCGGTGGTGATCCCCTTTAGCGATTTCCTCATGTCGAAAAATCGAAAGTCTGTGATGGTCCCGTTTTGAAAACCCATTTGCACGTGCGGAAGCAAAAACGTTTTGATTCGGTGCATATAAAAACGGGGTGAGGCGAGTGATTTCAATTTTTTTTTGCTTTTAAGAACGATGTGTGTTTTCTTATAAGCGAATGCATATGACAAGTAATAGCATAAAGCAATAAAAAGAACACACAATTTTATAGTGGTTCGGACAACTCGTCCTACATCCACTCTTTCCCTTCATGGGGCACCAACTAAACCAACTTAACCAACGGGACTTATCACCCCTCGCGGGATTGCCGATAGATGTTTACCGAGTTCACACTCAAGCGGGACTTATCACCCCTCACGGGATTGCCGACCCTCTCCTTTCGGGATTGCTTAGATGTTTATCGAGTTCCCACTCAAGCGGGAATTATCTCCTCACGGGATTGCCGACCCTCCCTTTCGGGATTGCTTAGATGTTTATCGAGTTCCCACTCACCTACAAACTTATCCTATCAAACTGATTTGGGTAAGGTTTGTTTGGTTTCCAACTAGGGTGAGATTTTCCCTTACATTTGTTTAGCCTCAATGCTAAGGTTGGGAAAATCTCTCTAAGCTTAGGATATAGCATTTGTGCTTAGATCTAGGGTAGAACACTTTTGAATATATGTGTGTATTTCTTGCTCTGTGTTCTTGAATGGAGTTGCTTGAATATTTGGCTTTTAATTTCACTTTGCAGATCCTCCATTATCTTCTTTTGAAGATAGTGCAATGTATTTATAGTGTGGATTTGAATATTACCGTTGGAGAGTAATATTCAAATCCATACTAATAATCTTCCAGCTTTTCTTTGTCCTTTTGCACTGTTGTTTGCAGCTTTATGACAC
This sequence comes from Stenogyne calaminthoides, assembly GCA_037126765.1. Lineage (NCBI taxonomy): Eukaryota > Viridiplantae > Streptophyta > Magnoliopsida > Lamiales > Lamiaceae > Stenogyne > Stenogyne calaminthoides. Next base: position 6,967,424 of record JBBCBC010000008.1, on the reverse strand, counting down.
ATCCATATATGTTGTTATCTTCTTATTGATCATCTGCTTTTGTGTGTCTAACGGATCGATCATTTCATGGGATTCTTTGTTCATTGCTTGATTACGGGTGTCGATCGGTCGTTTGAAATCGATCTGTAGATTTACGGTGTCTTTGAAAATCACTATTCATCGATCTTTGAAATCTTTATTCATCGATTCGCGAAATCACTTGTTCATCGATTCGCGAATCCTTTGTTCATCGATTCGAATTCTTGTTCATCCGAACTGATTTTTCTTGTTCATCGGTCGATTTACGGTCGCTGATCGTCGGCTCACTTTGATCGATCAGTCAGACTATCCGGACGGGTGCATGAGCAAAGCTGCATCGAAAGCACTCTGATGTCGGTTACTCTGATGGCTACTCTGATGATCGATTCTTCTGATAAAAGCGCATCGGAAAAAGCGCTTGCGTGTCGGTTCAGACGCCCGATTAGCTCGGAACTCATCCTTCTCATCGATCTTGATTACTCGTCGCTGACCTCGTCGATCTCGATCATCTTCGCTCGATTTTTCATGAGTTCCCCTCAACTTGTTCTTCCGTTCCCCTCAACTTGTTATCGTAAATTAGCTTCCAAGAAACACAAGTTGATAATGTTTTACTAGCATAATTAAACAAAACTAAAATATCAACAATTTCCCCTTTTTGATAATGATGCCAAAACTTTAAAATATATGCACTTTTACAGAGATCGGGTTTTTGATTTAAAAGATCAGTTCAGGTGGTCACTTTGAAAAGTTGTGAACGTTTGAACTCCTGCTCTGATACCAATTGATGGTATCAGTTCAGAAATCCACATTGAAAAGCGGTGACCTTTTGAACAACCCGCTCGATACCAATTGATGGTCCCGTTTTGAAAACCCATTTGCACGCGGAAGAAAAACGTTCGATTGGTGCATATAAAAAAGCGAGGGGTGAGGGCAGAGTGATTTCAATTTTTTTTGCTTTTAAGAACGATGTGTGTTTTGCTTATAAACGAATGCATATGACAAGTAATAGCATAAAGCAGTAAAGAACACACAATTTTATAGTGGTTCGGACAACTCGTCCTACATCCACTCTTCCCTTCATGGGGCACCAACTAAACCAACTTAACCAACCGGGACTTATCACCTCACGGGATTGCCGATAGATGTTTACCGAGTTCACACTCAAACGGGACTTATCACCCTCACGGGATTGCCGACCCTCCCTTTCGGGATTGCTTAGATGTTTATCGAGTTCCCACTCAAACGGGACTTATCTCCCTCACGGGATTGCCGACCCTCCCTTTCGGGATTGCTTAGATGTTTATCGAGTTCCCACTCACCTACAAACTTATCCTATCAAACTGATTTGGGTAAGGTTTGTTTGGTTTCCAACTAGGGTGAGATTTTCCCTTACATTTGTTTAGCCTCAATGCTAAGGTTGGGAAAATCTCTCTAAGCTTAGGATATAGCATTTGTGCTTAGATCTAGGGTAGAACACTTTTGAATATATGTGTGTATTTCTTGCTCTGTGTTCTTGAATGGAGTTGCTTGAATATTTGGCTTTTAATTTCACTTTGCAGATCCTCCATTATCTTCTTTTGAAGATAGTGCAATGTATTTATAGTGTGGATTTGAATATTACCGTTGGAGAGTAATATTCAAATCCATACTAATAATCTTCCAGCTTTTCTTTGTCCTTTTGCACTGTTGTTTGCAGCTTTATGACACATCCATATATGTTGTTATCTTCTTATTGATCATCTGCTTTTGTGTGTCTAACGGATCGATCATTTCGCCCGGATTCTTGTTCATTGCTTCGATCGGGTCGCTCGATCCGTCCATTTGAAATCTGATCGTAGATTTACGGTGTCTTTGAAATCACTATTCATCGATCTTTGAAATCCTTTGTTCATCGATTCGCGAAATCCTTTGTTCATCGATTGCGAATCCTTGTTCATCGATTTGCGAATTCTTGTTCATCCGGCCCGATTTTTCTTGTTCATCGGTTCGATTTACGGTCTTTGATCGATCAAATTTCACTTTGATCGGATCAGTCTACTTCTTACATCTGGATTGCATGAGCAAATCGCATCGTAAAAAGCTTTCTGATGTCGGTTACTCTGAAGAATCGCTACGATTGATCGATTCTTCTGAGAAAAAGCGCATCGAAGCGCTGCGGGTCGGACGCGCTTGATTAATTTCGGAACTCATCCTTCTCATCGATCTTGATCGGCCTAAATTGACCTCGTCGATCTCGATCATCTTAAATGCGATTTCATGAGTTCCCCTCAACTTGTTCTTCCGTTCCCCCTCAACTTGTTATCGTAAATTAGCTTCCAAGAAACACAAGTTGATAATGTTTTGGCATAATTAAACAAAACTAAAATATCAACTGATCTGCAAACTCATCCGCACCGCCCATCGTTTTCAATAATTATTATAAAGTCTCGAGAAGCTTTTTAATCGAAGATCTCTCGGTGAGGATCTCCAAAACTTCCTCTCTTATGGCGGGATGGGCGACCCGATTCTGGATACAACTCATCAATTTCTCTTTTCGATTCGCATTCGATCAATTTCCCGGTTATGATCTTTGTTGATCTGGACTCGGGAATTATGCATCGATTCGATTTGATGAGATGTGGAAGGTTACGGTTGTGCTTGAGTAAGCGGAAGTTAATTTGTCGATTCGACTGCGAGAGGGTTACTGCTCGTGGAAGCAGTGCTTACGGTTCCACATCGGGTAAAGTTTTGGTTCGCGATGCCGATCTGCGATTCGTGTTTGGGCGGTGGAAGAATAGGAGAGACATGCTTTCGTGACCATTAGTACGAGTGGTGAATCATTTGTGGTGAAGGAGAAGGAGATCGTTCGTCTCGAGCTTCTTCCTCGAATGATCTGGCGAGCTCTCGGCTTGAGAAGCTGCTGTCGATGCTTCACCGATTTTTGTGGTGCAAGTGCATTACGGCGCTCCTTCTTCTTCTCCGACTCATCTTACAGCATCGAGTCATGGAGGCTTGCTTCGCCTTCTTGGCCTCTTCTCAGGCCTTCACCGGTTTTCTTTTCTTCTTTTTGGGGGGCATCTGGTGGGCCTTGCAGGGGGGCCTTCACCATTTCGGTGATTCGCCCGCATCTGTTGTAGATGAAGTTGCTTTCTTGAAATTTCCTTTCTTTGACTTTGGGGGGTTGGCCGCATATCATCGTCTGGTGGCCCAAAATGGTGAAGTGGGCGTGAGAAAGGCCTTATAGGACTTCAGTCCAATCTGTTCCCATTCAACATTAGGCAGTTTATCTTTTAGAATAACTACAACCTTGTTGAGATTAGCGATCTTTCTCTTGGATATACGCCTCGGTTCATTGACTCCAAATTTCTCATGTTCTTGGAAGCGGAGAATGGCCTTCGAGGAACCCGTGCAATTGATGTTCTTGGCCATCAATTATTGCGACCATCTTCTTTGCGGTTTTTGCGGATGTAAGAGCATCCGGTTGAATCTGATACCCATAATTGTTTTTGACAATATGTCAAACAACAATCGGTATTTCCTCTTGAGCATTGGGCGACAAAAGCGACTTATGATGTTTGTCGGCCTCTCACGAAGAGCTCTTCTCCGATCGGCTCATCTTCGTTCTCCTGTAATGAAGCGGCGAGATCCGTCCTTTTGGTAAAATTGAGCAGGCGGGTTATATTATCATTCGTCGGTCGATTTCTTCTCCGTTGATTTGTCGAGCGGTTCATTTCCGGAACGTCGTATCCACTCTTAAATTCCTTAGGAATTCTAGTGCTTCATCTTTGCATCCTTTGGATTGCGTTGAGCGTATAAAATTTCTCAAGGCACGCTTTTTCGCAAATTTGCTTGACCTCCATGGATTCCGGATCCTGGGTGATATTGAACTGTACGAACTTATCATCCACAATCTTTGTTGTCAGTTCCGCATAATTGCACATTATTTTACCCATACCGTGAGTGATCATCTACAGATAAGATAGATTCGGTTAAAAATTGTGCATTAATACAAAGAATATCACACAAGCGGAAACTAAGAAACAATAAAGCATAATACAGGATAAAAACATTTAAGATCAATGGATTTAAAAAAAAAGATACATCAAATAAACATAAATTACCAGATTCAGCTTTTCGGAAAGATGATTTTGAAACTTAGGAAAACACTTGAATCTGAGAGAAGTAATCTGGAGTTTTCAGAGAATAAATCGCAAGTTTTTGAAATGGAAAACTCTGGTATGGTTTTTGATGAACTTTATAAAGACGAGGAGGGAAAAAGAAGACAAAATTTGGAAGATCAACCGTTTGAAAAGATTAAACGCTCCAGATTAAGCGGTTTTGATCGTAGGGTCAGGAAAAGCACTTACGAAAACCTTTTGGATTTAAAAGCACATTTAGTAGCAGTTAATACATGTTCCCCACGTCCGTATTAAATGATTTGCAGGGAATACGTCACAAGGATAATGGGTACAATAAGGCAAATAATATCAGATAAGATCCGATAAATAAGCGAAGAACAAGAGAAAAAAAAACTTATCGGTTGGTGATATTGTGTCGATCAATACCACTTGTCCATGTTGATTTCACTTGTTGATCTTAGTGATACGCCTAAGCCTTAAAATTTCCCAATCGATCCTTTTAACCGATCTTCTTCACTTGCATCTGATTTGTTGAAGTTTCAAGCTCAACTGATCTTCCTTGAATATGTCTGATTTCCCTGCTGATCCTCCTTGATCAGTTGAAGTTCCCCCTTCAACTGATATTTCTATTTTTCCCATAGGCGATGTATCGATTTGTTGGAGTTTCACGCTCGGTGATCTTTCCTCATCGATCGACCGTATGTAATCGTTTTAGTTGACCTAATCCGATTCTTCTCGGATCAAGCCAATTCTTGGGATAAGTGTTACTGCCAAAAACTTAGTCTAGAATAGTAGCTTCTATTCCTAGGTTGTACGATTTGACATGCGTAATTATCGTCCCGAATCTTTTCGATATGTCAATCCGCCATAAATTTCTCCAATAATCGATCCGTGATTTCTACATATTTGTCCTTGTGATGCAAATTTCTCTAAAAGGTTTTGAGAACTTCGAATTTGCATTTGCACCCTTGCTTGGTCTCTATAAATTGGACCAATTGTTTTACACAACATAACCCAATCACCATACTTATATTCTTTGTAGAATCATGTATCTGGTGAACCCTTATTTCGGTGAAACTTAGGCAAATACCTTTACCCATTTTTCAATGATTTGACTTCTCAAATCAACCTGTCGTCCTTTATCCTTTGTTTTAAATCGTCATCAAAAGATTTCACATACGATTGTTGCAAAAGCTTCTCTACCCCGAGGCGGCGGTTTCTGTATCGCAAGCCCGAGAAGACACTTCTCCTAATCGTATGCACCTTTGTGTCTATCGAGATGGCGTAACCCCATCAACAGACTCGATCAACGAAAATGAACATGAGTTTGATATCGATCTTGATCGATCAACAAGCGATCTTGGTATATCAACTCACCATTTAACAATTTGGAGAGCCCATTGACTCTTTCTTAGGGCTCACGGCTTAAAAATCCTATCAAGGCATTTGTCGCTCCCTTTGGTTTTTAGCCCGACTGGCGGCTTTAGGATTTCTTTAAAGCCTCTCTCACCCTAGTTAAGTGGGAGAAAATGAGAGCATCAGATTTAAAATCTCTCTCTCCCCTGCTCTTCTTGGGTTAGGATGAGGGTTTAGGGTTATAGGTTTAGGGTTTTCGGTTTAGGGTTTATGTACTGACCTCCGGTCCTCTTGTACTTGTATCTTGAAATGTAACCTGACCTTCGGGTCTTTATCAATGAAAATTTCTGTTTATTTCATTGTTGTGTAAAATTCCTGTATCCTTATGCGATTTTAAGCTTTAATCTTGTGAATACCACTTGTGAATCTTGTTGAATTTCAGCTTAATCGACTTACAAAGTATAGCGAGATTTAATCGGATAATCCTTTAAACGATCGGTTCATTTAATCGATAAACTTTAAATCGATCGATACCTTCTCATATCGGTTCCGATCGATCTTCCGATCGATTGAGATACCAAATTCAACCGATTTCACTTGAACTGATTAGTTTCTTAACCAGCTGGTTCTGGAGATCATTCCATCAAACATTTTAGGTGCATTTTCTCCAAGATCCAGAAGCCCTAGCTCATTGCATAATTCTCGAATCGATCTCACTAGTGGCTTGGTTAGAATATCGACTTTCGTATATCAATATGAATCTTTTCCATTTCGATATTCTTCTTTTCAACATGATCTCTTATAAAATGGTGTCTGACATCCACATGCTTGCATCTTGTATGTAGAACAGGATTCTGAGTGATTGCAATAGCACTATTACTGTCACAAAAAATAGGTACATTCTTAGCTTCAATGTTATAATCCCTCACCGCCGACTAAGCGAAAGCGGTTGGGGAACAACAACTTCTGCTGACCATATATTACCTTGGTAGTAGATGTTGCAACGATGTGCCTTTTTTGAAAACCACGAGATCGGTTTACTTCCTAAGAACCGACAAGTTCGAGGTGGATTTTTTCATCAATCTTGCAACCTCCATAATCGTAATCGAATACCCACTAAGCTCTAGATTATCATCGATGGGTAAAATAAACCAAGGTTTCTTGTCCCTTCAGATACTTAAGAAATCGGCTTAGTCGCTTCTAGGTGGCTTATCATTGGATTTGCTCGAAATTTGGCACATACACCTCTTTGCGAAGGTTATATCGGTTTGCCGGGCGGTCGGGTATAGTAGAGATCCAATGAGAGCCCTATATTCTTCCGATTTGTTTTCGACCATCCTCATGCGGATCCATCTTGAATCCGGTCATCATAGGAATTTTGGCTTCCTTACAATTTTGAACTCCAAACTTAGCCAATAAATTCCTAGTGTATTTTGCTTGGCGAGATGAATATCCTTACGCACTTTGCTTCACCGAGACCCGAAAGTAATTCATCGACCCATCATGGACATCTCGAACTTCCCTTGCATCGGTTCTTTGAATCTTTCACATAGACTTTTGTTGGGAGATCCAGAAGATGATGTCGCCCGCGTAGATCTGAACCATCGAATATCTTTTCCATCTTCTATTCGAATAAGGTTACGTCCCATTGTTCTTTTTAGTGAACCCACTTTCGATCAAGAGGCGAGAGAGTGTATCATACCAAGCTCGAGGAACTGTTTAGGAGCCATAGAGAGCTTTTCTTAAACGGTACACTTGGTTGCCCTTTTCAAAGCACGGAGGTTGTTAGACATAAACTTCCTCTGCTAGTACCCCGTTTAAGAAAGCACTCTTTCGTCCATCGATACACGATGAACCCTACGTGGGAAGCATATGCCGAAAACAACCGAATGGCTTCTAGGCGGCGGCCCGGTGCAAAGGTCTCATCATAATCAATTCTTCCGATTGTGAATACCCTTAAGAACAAGTCTTGCCTTATTTACGGTGATGACATTTTTCTCATCTCTCTTGTTCTTGAAAACGCGCCGTGCCAATAACGTCTTGATGATTTGGTCCTGTCTACCGGTTCCCAAACTTGATTTTCGGCTGAATTTCGGCTCTTCTGCATGGCTAGAATTCAACTTTGCGTCTTGTAGAACTTCCTCTATTGTTGTTGGTTCCTTCATAGGCGGATAACAAACAATACATGACACTTTCACCAATCTGATGTCTAGTTTTAACTTTATCAGATGGGTCTCCGATTATCAGATCAGTTGGATGACTGGTTATCCAGGTCCTTCTGTTCTGATTTGCGTCGGTTTGGAGAACATCGTCCGTTTCTGATAAAATTTTATTACTAGCGATTGGGAGTGGTGCAGAGTTATGATCCACTTGATAAGAACAAGTCTCAGCTGATGTTGGACTCATCATGTGCTGATGTCTGTTCGTGGGAACTTCAGATGTTCCCCCTGAACCGGATGGTTCAGTTGATACTGTCTCAGCTGTATCAGCTTCTTCATCGACAGTTGTTCGTACCTTAGGATCTGATTGATCTGGTGAATCAGCTAGATCTGGAATGTATATTGTTACAGTTTCTGATTCTTTTTCCTTGATCGTTAGCTGATCCATTTTCTGAACATCAGGTTCTGGTTGATCAGGTACTTCTTGTTCTGAGGCAGATTTCTCTTGATCAGAAGATGCTTCATCAAAGACTACATGGGGTGTTTCTTCCACAACTAGGGTTCGTTTGTTGTAGACCCTGAAAGCCTTGCTAGATAAGGAATATCCTAAGAATATACCCTCATCTGACTTGGCCTCAAAGGTTTTCAACTGACTCTTCCCATTGTTGTGTATGAAACACTTACACCCAAAAACATGGAAGTAAGAGACACGAGGTTTTCTGTCCTTCCACAGTTCATAGGGTGTTTTGTAGTGAGCCTTAGTCGGAAGACATACATTACGAGTGTGGCATGCGATGTTGATTGCTTACGCCCGTAAACGGCTTGGTATTGCATGTTCAACTAACATCGTCGGCGAAAGCTTCTTTGAGGAGTTCTGTTCTCCGCTCGCTACTCCATTACATTGGGCGTCCTTGCGGTGATGTTTCATCTTCAGTATACCAAACTTAGAGCAAAAATCGGTAATAAAGGAGTTGAAATTTCGTACCTTTATCGTCGATTTTTACTACTCGACACCCTTCTCATTTTGTAATCTTTTTAGCGACTCGGGTATCTTCGTTTTGTCGTCTCATTCTTCTTATGTAAGAATATAACCCGAGGTAAACTTGGAGTAGTCATCCACGATTACGGAGTGTATTTCGTCCGTTGAGTATTTGGTGTAAGCGGTCCAAATAGATCCATATGAAGCATTTGCGATTACTCTTTGGATGCGGTCCGGAATTCCCTTTGAATGAAGCTTTTGACTGTTTTCCTTCCGACATGCAATACATATGCGATCCTTTGAAAATACTTCATTAGGAAGTCCTTCCACTAGAGACATCCTTGCTATCTTATTAAGAGTTTTAAAGTTAGGATGGCTCATTCTTTTGTGCGAGCAATTTTTTACTTTTGGAACTCTTGACAATCGGGCATGCATTTCTTGGGCAAGCTATTCATGTTCAATCGGTGTGTAAATCGTCCCTTTCCTTGAACCGATTTAGCAAAATCATTGAGTGGCTCGATTCTTGATAGTGCATTGATCGGTCGAGAACTCAACGCGAATGAATCCGTTATCCTGAAATTGTGAAAACCGATAATAGGTTGTGCCGGACCTTGACATCTGAGACTCGATTACTTGTACATCATCATTCTCTAAGGTTAGAACCCTTTGGTATAACCAAAGTTATCATCACCGAAAAGAGTACACGCTGGCCTTTCGTTCTATGTAAGAGCCGAGGAGATGTTTGCTTCGATCATGTGCCTTGAGCATCCTTATCGATGTACCGGATAGTTGCTTGCACACCTCCTTTGTTGGCGGACCCCACGCGAAACCTGCAATCGGATCGGACTTTAGGTACCCCCTTTTGGATTGGGTCTGAGGGGTTAGGATTAGTTTTGGGGATCCATACAAGCGAGCACTTCTATTGTGATCAGTTAGATCGAAGGCTTTGATTTGTCTCCCATACATCAACATAATTATCGTCTCTTTATATGCTTTCATTTTTGTATGATTATTAGTGTAAACCTTGGATGACTTAGAAGACTTGGGATTTATCTTTTACGTTTTTGTCTTCTTTTTATCGATTAATGGTTGAGTCTGTGACCCTAGATTTCGATTATAGGGGTAGTACATTTTGCTACCATCAAAAGATTCATATCTTTTCGGCATAGGTGGTTTTTGCGGTTTACACGAAGCATGCTTATTAGGCGGTGACCTTGATTGGGTCTCGATTGGACTTCCTTTTACGGGTTGTCTTTTTCGATTCGATCTGTTGATCGAGTTGAGGTCTCTTCGGAAGAAGCTGGGTTCTTCTGTTGATTCCTCGATCGATGCTTTACCGATTGGGGTCCATTTACATTTCCCTTTACGGTTGGCACTTTTCTTTACCGCTCAACCCGGTTTTTTTCCTTATTAGATACATGTTTGGCTTTTGGTGTATCTTTGCCGAAACTTCGTCGATTACACCTTTTTGAGATGAATAGGGGCTTTTGAGGATGTGGAAGAGTTCTCATACCCAAGTCCCTTTTTGTAATCGTTGTTGAAAATAGGCGTTCATGTCTTGAAGCGGTTTTAGATGATTTTGAAAAAACCTCTATTTTCTTCGCATATTATCCTCGAGATGATTTTAGATTTTCATGCTTTTGGAGCAACTCATCGAATTTTGCTTGCAGGATTTTGAAGTCATCACTTCTTTGTTTGTTAATTATGGCCCGATCTTTGATCGCTTCTCCGATCGAAACTTTAACCGAGAATTTTAAATTCCTCGGTTGCCCGGCGGTTTCGGTGATCTAAGTTGAGGGAGAGGCTTTCTGAGAATCATTTTCTTTTGCAAAGGTGATTATTTACGGTCCTCGACTTATCATTTTAAACTTCCACTATAACATAAGTGTCTCTTGCATTAGAGATCCTCAAGCAATTGCTTTCGAGTAGAAATTTGCGGTCAATCTCCCAGCCGAGGTGTGCTAATGATATAGCGGTGTAGAAGCCGAGCGAAGCGGGTTTGGAGGTTACCTCAGATTGGTCCTCCCGGCCATGGCGGATCTCATCATCGTCAAGAAGAATATCGGATCTTCATTTTCATAGAAGTCAACAAAGACGCTTCTTGTCGAGGTCTTCTTCTTCTGAGTATCGAGTCCTCCGAAGGCGGATAGGAATCGTCAATTCACGGCGTATCGGCAACCATTGCTCTTACGTCCCTATAACGTTGCTCTCTCTTGATCCTCTTTTCTTCCCTTTCTCTTGGCGTCGGGTGCAGGCGTCTGCGCTATAGTGACTGGCTTTTCCACGGTTGAAACACGCTCCTTGATCCATAGAACCTTTCCTTCGGTGAATCACTCGTCTGTATGACCTATCGGTGACTTCCTTTTCGATAGTAGTCGAGCTTCTTCATCGATTGGTTATCTCTTCCTTCTCGGTCGATTATCTCTTTTCCTTTCATCTCTGTGATCCCTCGATCATCGGATCTGGTTCTTTACGAGATCATTGGGCGATCTCCTATCTCTCTCCCGGCTATGTTGATAGTCCTTATAAAATCTTCGATACTTACCAAGTTGGACGTTCGACTTCTCAAGCTTCACAGTAGCGGAAGCGATCTGATTACGCTGACTCATTATATTCCCAACGGGTTCGTTGGCCCGTTTCTATTTCTTTGGTTGCCTTAAAAGCAAGCGATTTGAAGTTGAGGCTTGGCCCGGGCACCTCATCTTCATCGGCTTGTCCTCTTTCAATCAAATCGAACTTCGTGAGCTTTAAGGCTCAAGAACAAGCTACTTGGCTTCATCTTTGAAATGTCTTGGCAATCCTTGATTACCGTGACCTTCATGTCCCATTTCTTGGTGAGAGACCTTAGGATTTTTTGTAGTTGATATCTTTATCGGACATCTCTCTACCAAGTTCTCGAAGCTTGTTTATAGACATTGTAATCCTTCCATCGAGTTCGTTGATGGTTTTCGTTTATGACATCTTCAATTTTTGAACTTCACCGGTTCGGCTTGTAGGCGGTATTGTCTTTTTTATCTGTTCATTTCCTCGCATATCTCATTTAGAGTATCCCACATTGCTTGATTTTGAGATATTTAATCTTTTCCTTGGTGACCTTATCCATTGTTTTCATGATAATATGCCTTGCAATAGTATCTAGAGTGTCTGACTTTCTTTCCTCTACATCCATCAAAATTTGGGCTTTTTCAAGACAAGACTTCCGGTCAAAGTCTGGATCTCCTCCGATTGCCGGGGTTGTCGTAATAAATGATGATGGGTCCTCTTTCGATGACTTCCATCATTACGCCGCTTATCGAACCTAGATGGTTGGACATATATATGGCCCAATCTGCATACTCATCGATTGAGAACTTGGCAGATCATGATACATACCGAGGTGTTATCCATCTTTGAGTGATTTTGGAAAATGAATGAGTTTTAAAAACGGTTTTCAAGATCGGTTCGGTTGACCACACGATTCTTCCTCAAGAATCGATGATACACGAAGTTGGTGCGTAGAACCAAGCGCTTTCGATACCACTTGTAGGTCCCGAACGGGTTTTGTGAGGGGCGAAGTTTAGGGGAGGGGTGAATAGACTTCGAAAACTTTTTATTACCAAATCGGTATGAGGCGATTAACGATCGAGTGTGAGTGAATCGGTTTGGTCGATAACCAACATACCGACGCTGAAAGGCAGATCGGTTCGTGAACTATCGGTTTAAGCGATGTGTCGCGGAAGCTTAAGTTTTACCCGTGTGAAAAACCGGTTTTGATAAATCGATTCCAAAGTTAATCTTTTAATCGGTTGGATGAAGTGTCAAGTTTGATCGGATCGAAGCTTGGAGCTAATCGATCTCAACTTGGAATATGTATCGCTTTTAAAAGTTGTATCGATTATTGTGTCGAGTTAATCAAAGCATTAAAAAGGCACACAAGATTTATAGTGGTTCGGACAAACCCGGTCCTACGTCCTCTTCCCTATCACAAAGGGCACCTACTTAACCAAGCGGACTTAGTTTTATGTGTTAGTCCAACACAAGACAACACCGACTAGATGTTTAAAGAGTTCACACTCAACCGATCCCGAGAGATCGAACTAGAAACCCTAGTCCGAAATCTTGTTAAATAACTTAACCTAACTTGGGGGTTTGGGTAAGATTGTTTTTAGTTCCAACTATGAAATCTTTTTTTGCGTATGAAGCGACCCTAATGACTAGATGAAAAGATTTCTATGCTAAGAACTTATGGGATGAACACTTAAAAAATAATCTTCTTGTTTCGTGTTCTTGTGTGGAAATCGATATTAGCTTGAGCTTCTTGATTGTTCGGCGTTTAGTTGTCTTCACTCTAAAGTGTAATCCCATATATATAGACCTTGAAATCAAAGAGCCGTTGGAGAGCAATTTGAATTCGGGCTATATTTGGTAGCCTACTTGAGCTTGATGTGACGAGCTTGAAGGCGGCATGGCCAAAAGCGTGAATTTGTACTTTGTAGTCGTCTGAGAGAGGTAGCATCAAATCCCACAATTGGGCAGCTCGATCATGCGTGTCTTGTTCTTATTGGATAGCGGACTCACTTTTTGGTGTTGTTCTTCCAACTAAACGACATTCTTCTTGTTCGGATCATCGACGTATGATTAGGTGAAACATCGATTTCACGGTGGTGACTGATTAGTCTGAATCGATCGGTCTGCGATAAGTCTTCGGTGCGGTTGACTTAGCTTCAACTAGCGGACTTCTACCGATGTAGGTCTTCCGTCCGATCTTCTGAAAGTCATCTGATCTTCAAGTATTCTGAATTTGAGCTTCATGACTTCAGCTGAGATATCTGACTAGATCAGATCGATCTGATCTTCTATTCTTGTCTTGCATTACGGCTGTCGGATATCACCGTCCTTTGAGTCTTGGATCGACCTATACATATTGAGTTTCCCCCTCAATATGTGACCTATCTATTTCATCGGTTGTTCTATACAATCATTATCGATTTGGTCTCCTATAGCGAGGTAATATAAACATCGGTCATTAACAGTGGTCGATTTGGTCCTATTACATGTGTTTTTGGAACTTTCATCAAAACTATAAATTTCCCAACATTGCTTAATACGATATGCTGTTAACTGTTAATTTGCCTCGGGTGAACAATTTTGGTTTTGGATTTATAAAACTGAGAACTCTTGATTAACTTATTTTTTGTATAAATGATCATGAGCAATGCTTGGTTGATGATAGTACATACTACATACATTTTCACTCTGTTTTTTTACACATTTGATGTGTTGGCTTCCATTTCGGTTTGATTGTGCTAATTTAAATTTTTTTCACTCTGTTTTTTTGTCAGGTGTGTTGGGGAATTAATTGCACGGATCTATTCGGGATAAATATTTAAATACAAATTTAATTCTGATAATTATTACTAGCATGAATTAATCCTATATTAATTCAAATAATAATTCAACAACAAATCATGCATATAAACAGTTCACGTAAATCCTACGCATGCGGAATTACTACGAGTTAAAGTGAACGTACCTCTTGGAATGGCAATGGCCTCGTTGATTAGACACACCAAAAAAACCTTCCTAAGTATTCCCTTAATCCTTGCTCGACAATCCGGTGGTAGGATGCTTGCAAACAATTAACAAAAGGAAAATAAACTTTGTTGCACCACCTTTGTGGATTTACTAATTTTTCCAGCACATGGAATTGTACTTGGGAATGAAAGAATCATCCCCTATTTATAGATGGGGTGGTGGTCGAAATTTTGGGGAAAAAGCAATGTGGGAAAATATTTTCTTGATCTCCAAGAAATCTTGAATATATCTCCTATATTCTTTTTCCCATAATTAAAATATTCCACAAAAATTCCACCTCATCATGTTATGGAAATTTTCGAAAATTTAGGGACAAGATTCCAAGATTTGGATCTTCTTGAATTTATGAGATATACTTGTACTTCAAGAAATACATATCTTTCGTAATATCTTTTCAAGAAAATCAAGAAAATCTTTCTTTCCCTTAATTATCAAAATTTCAAAAATCTCACATATGAATAACCGAGTGGGAGATTTCTTGAATTTAATGAGATAATCTTGTATTCCAAGAATACATATCTTCATTCCATAACAAAATTCAAAGAAAATCTTTCTCCCTTTTTTATCCATAATTTTCGAAAAACAAGAAAAAATAGGCAACAAGATTTATTTTATTTTTAAACACTTTTTTCAGTTATTGGACTTTATGTTGGACTACTTAAGGGGCCTTTAGGAGAATTAAGATTGGACCTTCCAATGGATCTTGAATTATCAATATTGAGCCACAATATTATTCAAGCCCATAAATATTAATTAATCCCACTACATAATTAATATTGCACTATCCATCTTAACCCATATAACAGTCAATATGGCTCCCGGTTATTATTTCCCGTGTTTAAGATTATCTAGTCCATTAATTAATTCAAGCCACTGAAATAGCTTTCTATTAATTAATATCTTTTGTCCTTGGTTAAGGAACAGTTCAACATTATTATCCATACCGAAAACTAATTCCACTTGCAAGATTTGGTATGATAAAGCTTATGAACCTCCTAAGGGGGCAAATCGAACAAGCGTACTTGCACACGATTCTCCGTATTAAATCTTAGCAATCGCATGTGACCAATAATATTGCCCAAGATAAAAAGTATTGAATCTCGTTGATTCTCTACCCGTGATAAGTCAAAGCAATAGTTACCAACCACACGTGATCCTATTTAAGGGACGAAGATTAAGAAATAACGAACCACTGAGGTCTAATTCTTCCTTGTTCAGTTCTGAAGAATTTGTCCTCCTGTAGGTCCTATTCAGTGCATCAGTCATGCACTAGTGTAATCTCTTGGTCAAGACAAGCCAATCTGAGCCTTACACTTCAACCTTTCACGATGGATTGTTCATTTCCATCTAGGTCGTGAATGGTGTACTTTTAGTTACAAGGGACTGTTAATTTAATCTTTTGTGATCTGGTATCACTAAATTAACTACAATGTAACACGTACTATTTATTGAACATTTATGCAGTAAATATATGTAACATTCGATGATATTTAAAGCATCAGTGATAAACAATTTATTTCAGTAAATAAGTCCGAAATTCAGTTTTGATTATACAAAGTAAAAACATACTTTCCAGTATAATCCCAACAAGGTGGATGTACGTTTATTCAGCGAATGTACATTTTTGAATGTGTAGAGTAATTTCTGTCAAAATTAAGTATGATGATGTATTTAATTCTGGTTTTGGATATATACAAATGAAAACTCTTGATTAGCTTATTTTTTGTATAAATGAGAACTCTTGATTGATTTATTTGTTGTATAAATGAGAACTCTTGATTGATTTATACAATGAGAACTCTTGATTGGTTTATTTTTTGTATAAACGAGAACTCTTCATTGGTTTAATCTTGGATTTTAGATTTTTATACAAATGAGAACTCTGGATTTGGATCTATTGAGCTAATAATCTAACCAATTTATTGACCTAGTGTACATTTATTAGCGTGAATGTACATTATAACTGTTCAAGCGTACATTTTTGTGCGCGAATGTACATTATTATTGTTCAAGCGTACATTTTTGTGCACTAATGTACATTATTATTGTTCAAGCGTACATATATTTTGTGAGCGAATGTACATTATTACTGTTCAAGCATACATTTTTGTAGCAAATGCACACTACTATCGTTCGAGTGTACATTATTAAATGAATGTATATTCAAAAACCGTAAGTATAGGTCACATGTACATTGTGTCGATCGACTGTACATTTTTATCGTCCAAGTGTTCCTTTCATGGTTTGATATACTTAAAAAAATCTGATAAGAATTTAAAAATCTTTAACATGGGATTGAAAAATAAAGTAAAGTAGTCATGAAAAATAAAGAAAAAAGAAAAATGAACAATGAAAGTGTGGGCCATGGGATTTAAAATTATTATTTTTAAGTTAGTGTACATTTTATTCATCGAGTGTACATTTTATTCTTTGAGTGACATAAAATTTAATTTATTGATTGATATCATCGTGCATTTTTTAACAACATTGTACCACACTTTACAGGGAAATAAAATAATTATATAGCATTACCATTTTTATAATGATATATATATATATATATATAGAGAGAGAGAGAGAGAGAGAGTGTGTAGTAGGGAATGAATGGGACAAGAAATAGATACAAAAATATGTAATTTGATAGTGTTGCAGTGGGGTGGGGGTGTGGGTGGGGGGGTCGGTGGGATGGGTTTTTAGTGAGGTTGAGTGTGGGGTGGGGAAGGGGGGGTCTGCAGGTGAGGTCTGCAAGTCTGCAAGTAGGAGGGTAATTTACTGGGTTGGGGTGTAGGAATGAATTTTGAATGTATTTTCATTTAATAATAATGTTCACTTTTAGTGAGGGTATTCCGTCTAATTTTGTAGTTAATTGTGTTGAAAACAGCAAAAAGTGGGTGAGTAGAAAAGTCAAAAAAAGTCAATGTAGCTAAATGTCAAAGCAGTTTTCGAAGTAATATAGACCTTTAGCCTCTTTAAACCCAGTCAGGATCTCCTATTACATAATTGTGTTACATCTCCTGTTACACCCTTTAGAGTTGCGTCATTTGTTAATATCATAATATCTACAATTATAAGAATAACATCCTAACATAATCATTTCTTCTATTTAGGAAGCTACATTTATTTTTAGCAAAAAAATAATCCATTCCAAATCTCATTCCAAAAAATCCTATAGACATATTTATAATAAATTAATTTAAGCTACACATATATAGATTAACCAATAATTAAATATGTTAATTATTTAATTTGAAGTACGTATGTTATAATCTTAATCTATCATATAAATTTAAAAACCAATAAAAAATAAAAACTTATTAAAGAAAAAAAATTGATAGAACTTTATTAAATTTTTAAAAATGTAAATATTTTACATAATAGGAGTAATATATTTGTAAGAAAAATATAAATTTTTACATTTATAATATTATAACTTAAGTTTAAATTATAATATTATAAATTTATAAATAATACTCTTATAAACTTATAGTATATAATGATAATGATATAAAAATTTATAAATTAAAGTATGATAATGATGTTAAATTATTATATGATAATGATATAAAATTATAATTAAACTATAATATTATTATAAATTATGTAAAACTATTATAACTTAATTTTAAATTTATAATATGATATAAAATTACAAACTTTATAAATTTCATTATTTAACGTAATTTTTATTTTTAATTTATTTTTATGTAAAATGTAAACTTTTTTCGTTCTAAATATCATAATAAATTTTATAATGTAAGTTTTAATTTTAATGTATTATTATGTTTTATATATGTGTGTTTTGCAAGAATTTTCTTGTAAATATTTATAATTTTTTACAAATTTATTACTCCTATTAGATAAAATATTTATACTTTTACGAATTTATAAAGTATTATAATCTTTTTCATTTATTAATTATATATAAATATTATATTAATTATATCAAATTTAATTATAAGTACATATAAATTTTATATTAATATTTAAAAAAATTATATGTATTAATTATCGAGTTTGCTTGTAAAATTTTATAATATTTTTAATTTTTTTATTTACATATGTTGTCAATTTTTTATTTCTAATAATTTTTTTATTTTTTTATTCGATTTTAGATTTATGTGATAGATTAAAATTATAATATACGTACTTCAATTGAATAATCAGTTTTTTATAGGTTTTATATAAAATCAAATTTTAATAATTATATAAAAATTATACGTACTTCAATTAAAAATTTTATAGGTTTTATATAAAATCACTTTTTTTTTTTAAAAAAATAAGTTTTTTTTATTGGATTTTAAATTTATATAATAGATTAATATTATAATATACGTACTTCAATTAAATAATTAATAGACTTAATTATTGATTAATCTATATATGTGTAGCTTAAATTAATTGATTATATATATGTTTATAGGTTTTTTTGGAATGAGATTTGGAAGGAATTAATTTTTTTTGCTAAAAATAAATGTAACCTCGTAAATAGAAGAAATGGTTATGTCAGGATGTTATTTTTATATTTGTAGATATTATGAGATTAACACATGACGCAAATCTAAAGGATGTAACACAATTGTGTAACAGGAGGTCCTGACGCTTTAAACATGTTCAAATAAGGAAAATAATTTATTTGTATTATAACTTTGTTATTTTATTATTTTGGTCCCGGACAAATTCTCATGTGCACCATTTACACCAATTTTGATTTTGTGCATTTGAATTTCAATTCAATTTATTTTATCAGTTCGTTTTTTGGCCCGACCAGACCCAAACCGAACCGGCCCGACCCGAGTGGTTCATGGTTCACTCAACCCGAGTGGTTCATGGTTCACCCAGCCCGAATAGGTCATGATTTAGGAATTCAATTGCACCAATTTGTATCTTGTGCAATTGGTGCACATAAATGTCACTCTTGGTTCTGTAGATTTTTAAATTTTGATTTTTGCCCTGTAATTTACACATTTTCAATTTTTTGGTTCTATATTGACTTTTAAATTTTGATTTTCGTTCTATAATTTACATGAATTAAAATAAAAAATTTGATAAGAGTATGTAAATTACTGGACGAAAATTAAAATGCAAAAATCAATAGGACAAAAATTAAAAAGTGACAAAATTATAGGATTAAAAAACTTTTTTTCCGTTCAAATATGCCACCTGAGTTCAAAATGTCAAAATAGCATAATGTATCATAGATTCATTATGTCAATTAATGTACGTACCGTAATGCGATTTTATATTTGGCATTCATGGCTTCATAATGTCGTCTGACATTTTGAATTTTGACATTAATTTTGAATTTTGAGTACTTGTTTTTTATTTGTTGTATTAATGGGCCTTCATAATGTCATTTGAAATATTGGATACAACTGTTAAAAATGGATTAATGACATTAATGGTATCATAGCATTGGAATATATGTGTTATATATCAATTTCACAAACATTTTTACGTCAATATACTTATATTACTACTAAAGAATTGAAATGCATATATTTCATCTAAAAATTCCTATTTCATATCAACATCTTTAAATGTGAAAATATATCCATTTTTGTGCTCCTTATATAATTTATATATTATTTTAATTAAAATTTTAATTTTATGTTAAATATTTAAGTAGTATTATGTAATACGTATTATTATTATTATTATCGAGGTAATATAAATTAATTACTTTTAGAATGAACCTCCCTTTACCATCTCGCTCCGTCGGACGGGATGGGTCTTGGTCTCGAATTAGCGGCGCCCATTGCCATTGCTAATTATGAATTATGGTACACATAATTTGCAGAGTACTACGTGTGTTTATTTATATTTTCATTATGTAGATGTATGAGAAATATAATGTTTAAAATTTATTAATTAATGAAGAATTTATAACAAATTAAAACACATGTTAAAAATCGATACAATAAAATATACGATCACACATAAAAGTCGATCAATTATTATTCCCAACTCACAACATGGAGCTACAACATTACATGATCAGAGCCCACGAAACCCTAATTATAAATATCACAATGTTATAGAAAATCACACACATACACAAAATAAAAAACACAACAACAAATTAAACATGCAAAATAAACACATGCATGCATGCACACAAACTAACGATGAAACACAGTAACATTGTACTCGAAGAAAGCATCACCCGTAGAAGCATTAAGCGACACCGTTCTCACCCCAATAAAGCCACGCGCCATCCTGAAAACACCGGAGCCACCAACGACGGCCAGCTCACGGCGGTTACGGAGATACGGGTTGTTCCCGACAACGTTCAACATGCTTCCGTTATAAAGTCCACTAGTGAACACTATATCGAACGACATGTGAAGTCGTATCTCCTCCAGCGACGCGTAGTTGAACATCCCTTGGGCCCGGCCCAGTATCGTAGCATTCGGGTCGGGCCTAACCCTTACCGGGTCATCAAGCACCGCCACGAGGCCAAAAAGATTGGGCGGGCTGGGTGTAGAAGTGGGTGCGGCCACAATTATGTTTGTTGGGTTTGGGCCACTTAATATGTCTTGGACATAGATTTGGAGATAGGTCATTTTCTCCACACCGGGATGAGATGGGAACGCATTGCCATTGGAATATTGGGCTAACAATGTTAGAGTGAAAAGAAGAGAGAGTATGGTGCAATGTTTCTCCATATATAGTTGCTATACTTAGTAAGTTTGGATCATGTGGTTTAATTAATTAAGGGGGATCGAGCACGTATTTATAGAAGGTTTGTGAGTAGGGACAAACTCTTTTTTGCCCTATATCCATATTTAAAACTCTTTTTTATCCTACCCTTGACAATGACGGATCCAAAAATTCCAAGCAGGGTATGCACAATTATGAACATATTTAAAAAAAAAAAATCATACAATTCATAATGTAAAACTTATCCTAAAAAAAGAGTAACATAAAATATTAGACAATATAGAAGTAAAATGCTTGTATTCTTTTAAAACATAAAAAAAAATGGATTAACAATAATTTTAAAGAGAGGACATATCAATTTTAAAGTTGTCGAGTTTTAGTGTTCTTTGATGAAAACAGAGGCTAAGAATGAAAAGTGAAGGGAGACTGAGTGAAACGTGAGAGAAAGTGAAAAGAGAAAGAAAAAGAAAAAAAGGAGTTAATTGATAGGATGTGAGTTAATTCATTATTTAGTAGACGAAAATATTATAAAAATAAAAAATGAATCATAATATTTTGTGAAAAAAAAAGTTTCATTCCTCAAGATGTGGAATACATAACCCATGTAGTATATAAGGAATCACAATTTTTTATTTTTGGGAATGATAATTCCTAATATAACGAATTCCTTCTAAAAAAAATATACCAATCATTATATATATTCATTGTACTTGGAATAGACTAAAAATGACAATTCCATTCCTTGTCCATTCCAACATATTCTTATTCCTTACTCATAGTCAATAGACGATAGTTCCACCTTTTGTTTACTATACTTCTCAACCTTTCCACATTCTTTGTCATGTATGTTATTAATTAAATATTTATATAAAATATATTTAAAAGAATAGGGTAAGCACTTACATACCCATTAGCATACATGCACCCGACACTGACCTTTGATAAAAAACTCGTTTTTGCCCTTTTATCATATATTTACTTTTATTAAAAAGAGTCGCGCATGAATCGCAAATTAATAGGGATCACACGTAGGTCGCACATGGATTGCACATAGGTAGCGCCTAGGTTGCGCGACCTAGTGGGATGGATAGACATTAATGTAGTAAGAGAGTGTTTGGTTCACGGGATTGGATTGATTAGGTGTGATAGAATTGAGTGGAATTGAGTAAGATTTGATTGATTTGACTGGATTTGTTGAATCAAGATATGTGTTTGGATTGTAGGATTAGATTGAGGGATTAGATGAGATACCTATTGAAATGTCATAAACACCCTTAAATTGAATTGAAACAACCACACTTCATTCTTGTGAATTTATCAAACAATAGAAGGACAATTTGTAATATTGCATGAGATATGCTCTATCCCACCATTCACATGGGATTGACATATCCCTCCATGGAGAGATTTTGCACATTTTCTACCCGGGCTTAAAGTATATCATGGGCCCTCATCCCGCAAACCAAACGGTAGATTAGTTGGGATTAAAATTCTAATCATGGTCTATCCCGATCAATCCCGTGAACCAAACGGGGCCTAAGGGTAATTTTTTTTGACAGGTGCATAAGGGTAATTAAAATGTCATAAAAGGTTAAAAAGAGGTTTTTTTTTTTTTTTTTTTAAAAACCAAGTGTAGGGTAAAAAAGTTTCAACTATACACATCAATTAATGACATTTTTTCCTATTTTCTGTTGTGAGTAATGTAATCACACTAGGGCCGGGGGTTGACAATTTAGTTGCCTAATCTTGAAAGAATTTAACATCTAGCAAGCTAGCTGGCTCACGTATATATGCTATAGCTACTCTGCTTATTACGATACATGCATCCTCTTTTTCATAAGAAAATTAAAAGAACTCCATTATTGTTTGAAAGTCCAAAATAAAGTTTGAAGGCCAAGTGATCAAGTATTGTATAATTTACAAGTTGGGTATGTTAATGCAAATTCTTGGTTCACACTGTCTTTAGATGAATACTTTGAACTTCGAAAGATATTTTTATAAACTTGTAACTTAAGGAAGTTGTGTTTTAAACCTTTGCATTAATATGAGTTAAAGGATAAAGACTATGTATAAAGGAGACTGAATATAAGTTAACTGAAAATGTCTTTGGCTACTAAAAAGGTAGTAGGAATACAATTTTCATTTTTACAAATATATACAAGTCTTCTGGGGTAATTTGTAGTTGTTCCGCAATTCCACCCACATGAGAAAGAGATTCACTAGTTTAAAATTATTATCACTGAAAAGTAATTCTAGATTTTATTTTGTTATTCTATGATTTAAAATTATTTTATATTTTAAAACGCTTTTTTTTAGAATAAAAATAGAATTATAACCCAATAATGACATCTAGCTAGGGATATAATTAGTAAGAATAAATTAATAAAGTATATTTTTTTACAAATAAAATATTAATTCTTACAAACAATAGTATAGCGGTGTACGGTGAACATGATGCACATGATATTTTCTCAAAACTAAATTGATAAAGTTTTTTTCTTTTTGACGTTTTGCATAGGAAAAATATCTCATGGATTAAATCCCTAGCATTGACCAAGAAGCGATAGCCGAATAGTTTTTTGGGTAGTATCACAATGCAGGCATTATGTTTTTATGGGCCCAATCATGAAGTCCGGAGCTAAAATTAATTAATTGCTAAAGTTGGATCTCGCTAATATGATTCGTACGTACCCTTTGATAATGGTTATGGCCCAATTATGCAAACCATTTCTTAGGCCCGCTTGGTACTACTAGTGAATGGTAATGATAATAAGTATTATTGAGGGGTCAATCATTAAGGGTTATTGATTGCATTATTTTTGCTTGATTATAATATCAATAATGGGTATTTTGTGAGGTGAGTTGAGTAGGTGAGGACAATCAATTGCTTACTTCTATTCCCATTATCAATGTATCAAACATATCAAGCAACATCAATAAAAATAATTCTCATTACCCACTTTCATTACCCCCAACCAAGCGGACCATAAATATATCCTATATTATTTAATAAATTGTGTAAATATTCGTGCATACCTCGTGATATTATTTAATAAAATTTGAAAGAGTGTCACTAAACACACCGCAAAATCCTCTAAACACACCCCATTTGTTAAGTATACCCCCAATAAAATTTAAAAATGAACATGCATTACTAAACACACCTCATTTCTTTCCTATTATATCATTCCTCTATCAAAATAGAAAAATAACACTTTCCTACCTTTCCTTTTCTCATGAACATTTTTCTTCTAAAAAAATCACTTGATTCTTTTGTATTCATATATTTTTTATGAAAAGATTCTTAAAATTTTATATAAAATAAAAAAATATTATAAAACATCAACTAAATTATTTCAAACATAAAAATATTAAAAAAATTAATTAAAAAAAAAATCTTCAAAATCATAAAAAAGCTAAATACAAAATAAAAACATTCAAAATCAACTAAATTAAATATTTAAATTAAAAACACTGAAAAAATTAAATGAAATGTGTAAAATATTTTAAAAAAAAACAACTAAGTCTAAAAAATAAAAAAATTTAAAAAATCAGTAAACCTAAATAAAATCTGAAAAAAAATTAATTAAATTAATTTTGAATACTTATTTGATTTTTTAATGTTTTATTTATTTTTAATTGGTTTTTTAATTTTTCTTAATTTACTTATTTTTGAAGATTTAGTTCTTTTATTATAATATTTTAAGATTTTAATTTTTTTTTTTCAGATTTTTTTCCGATTTTTGATTATCTGATTTTTTTAATTTAGTTCTTTTTAAAGATATATTTATTGTTTTATTATTTTCATATTTTAATTTAATTTTTTCAAAAATTTCAATTTTTTTTCATGTATAAATTTTTAAAAACTAGATTGAAAAAAAGTAAAGGATCAATTTTAAAGTTAAATAAACTTAGAGGACTAAAATCAAAGTAAATAAAACTTTAAAGACAAATAATAGGGTGTATTTAGAGGATTTTGGGGTGTGTTTAGTGGCACTCATTTTGAAAATATATATTGGAACAACAATACTGATTTTGGACTAAAATTGTATGTAGTATAATTTTCTAAACATATAAAAGCAGAAAAACCACCTTGTTACATATGACTAAAGTTTTGCATAACCAATATGATAAATGTATGCGACTTTTATAAATCAATAAAGTTGTAATCACATATATAAAAGACAAAAATTCATATGAGACGGATACAACCTAACACAAATTAACATCCTCCCCTTTTAAAGTGTTAAAGAGTCAATGTCCAAATTATATTCCGTCTCACCGTGAGATCGTCTCACACAACCGCGCCTATATATATATATTAAAACAACTTGTGTAAATGTTCGCGCATAATCCACATGTATTTAACATTTCCAAATTCAAATTTATATTAGTGCACGGACCTCTAGTGTGCAAGATTGGCGAATATTTAGTCAGATCCACGTGCTAAAGCGCGCCAAAAAATATATATATATATATATATTAAAACAACTTGTGTAAATATTCGTGCATAATTCACATGTATTTAACATTTCCAAATTCAAATTTATATTAGTGCACGGACCTCTAGTGTGCAAGATTGGCGAATATTTAGTCAGATCCACGTGCTAAAGCGCGCCAAAAAATATATATATATATATATTAAAACAACTTGTGTAAATATTCGTGCATAATTCACATGTATTTAACATTTCCAAATTCAAATTTATATTAGTGCACAGACCTCTAGTGTGCAAGATTGGCGAATATTTAGTCAGATCCACGTGCTCTAATTATTTGGTAATTAGAGCCACCTTCTGATCTTCCTGATAAGTGATAACTTTATCATTTGTTGCAAAAATTACTCCTAGTTGCAAAATATTCAACATAATTACTTTTAGGTACAATAAAAAACTCACATTACTCTTAGAAACAAAATCTCTCCAAAAAAATCCATAATACCCTTATTATCTATTAAAATTAATAATAAATAAAAATAACAACCCCCACCGTCTAATATTTTGAACCCAGCCCACCTTCTCTCCTACTTCACCCACAAATGCTATATCCACAAAAGTGACTAGTGATTTGATAAAATATAGGTGTCGCATGCTGCACGCGACGAAGCATAGTTCGGTCGCTTGGTCCATGCGACAGACAATGTACGGATCGCATGGTCCATGCGACGGCCAGAGTTTTTTAAATTCTGAATTTTCATTTTATTAATTAATTAAATTTATTTATAAATATCAAATTTTGATTTTATTAATTTATTTAACTCATTTAGTTGAATTATTTAATTTAACTAATTTATTTTTATAAATTGGAATATTGATTTTATTAATTTATTTAACACATTTAATTGAATTATTTAATTTAACTAATTTAAAAGTACTGAGTTATTTTATTTAACTACTGATTTAATTTATTTAACTAATTAATTGATATTATTTAAATAAATAAAAAGTAATAATTATTTTTTATCCACAATATTAATTCATTAATTTATTAGTATTTGTTAATTTGTTGAAAAGTATTACTTAGTTGGTTATAAAGTAATTATTTGTTATTCACAATATTAGTTCATCAATTAATAAGTATTGGTTAATATATTGAAAAGTATAAGTTAGTTGGTTATAAAATATTAGTTCATTCATTGAAAAGTATTAGTTCAATTATCAATTTAAACATGAAAAAAAATCACATTATATGGAAAAAAAATATACACATTACATAATTTCCATCTAAAAATATATCACAACGACGTGCTGCTAGAAAAAAGGTCTAATAATTATTAAAAAAATTATAATATTGGGGTTTATTATTCTTTCTAGCCCAATAATTAGCCTCACGTCGTGGCGCATCCAAGTCGTGTAATGTACGGAATAGCTCTATCCTGTCTTGAAATTGTAAATGTATACCATTTACAGAGGGGTCATGTGAGCGTTCCCAATATCCAGATATAAACGGTACTAGATGATCATCGCCTAACATATACAACTGAAATAACAGTTAAATTATTATTATTTTATTTATAAAAAATTCAAAAATAAAATAAACTTTAAAGTAACATTTGTTGGTCCCGGTGCTAACGAGTCTCACACGTGTATTGGGGGTGGGGTGGGGAATACACGTGTTCAGTGATTTTTCAAACTTTTTCTTCACTGAGGTCAGATGGGTCAGGTTATCCTGATATTTTTGTCCTGAGAAGCACGGATTGCCCTGAGTCAAAATCTATTGAGACAATGATCCTGAGCTGCTTTCAGAAGCTTCAGATTACCCAACTGATCCTGAATTTATCAGAGATCCTGAGGAGCTTGGATCAGATAATTATCTTACTGAACACTCAGTAGAGTTAGTTCAGTTTGGTAACTATCTATTCTAGCTACTCAAGTGTGCGGAATGGTTGGCCCTAAGTTTATACTCGTTTTAGCTTTGCTGAAAAATATTCCCTTCAATAACACAGTGATTAAGGCTGTGATCAATTTGATGCAAGTTCAGTGGATTGGTTCCAACTGAATATCAGTGAAATATGCTTTCAGTGAAAAACATGCAACAGATAATAATGCAGTACAGAAAGCAAACAACACAACAATTATAGTGGTTCAGAGACTTAAGCTCCTACGTCCACTCTCTCTGATCTTCAGAGAAATTCCTTAACCACTTCCTAAAGCTTTCAGGCTAACTCACTCTAGCTTACTCACTTTTCTACCTTGAGTTTTCTGGCTGACTCACTGCAGCTTACTAACTCAAACACACACAAGTGTTCTGACTACCACGAGTAGCTTACTAACTTCTTCTCTAGAATTTTCTGGCTAACTCACTGTAGCTTACTCACTCTTTACAACTCTAACTCACCAACAAATCACACACAAACTACCTTAACAAAGGGTTTGGGTTTTGGGTTGGTTTCCAACTATGGTGAGATATCCTTTACAATAAGAACAAATGCAAAGGCTAGGATATCTCTACTAAGCTTTGGATATTTCTTATCAATCTAGGCTTATTGAATGAGCTCTCTCCAATGTGAAACACTTGGGAAATTCTAGGTTTTTCGAGTGCTTCAATTTGCAATAATACGAATGAGCTCTTGAGTTGCTTGAAATTTCCCGTAACCTCTCAATGTAGAAGGTCACTGGTATTTATAGGCAACCTTCACCAAGGTCACTCTTGAAAAACTATCCGTTGGAAGAGATAGCTTCATGAGTTTCCTCTTCTGGTGTTTGATGAACGACTATATTTAGGGTTTGAACACTCCCTTGCATGTTTTAGGAAATATGCAGCCATGTAGCCAATCACCAATTTTTGCAGTCTGGAACTTAGTACTACTGACATAATTCAGGGTCCTATCGCTTTCAGTGTCAGTAAAGTACAATGTTGTCTTCCTATGATTGGTTCTTGTCTTCAGTGAATGTAGACAAATAAAACGGCTCTTTTTGGTCAATCTCTCTGAATGAGACAACCTTAAACAACACTTAGACTTAGTTCCTTTTGTCTGTACTAGAATGTTTTGGGCAATATCTTTTCTGAACATGTGCGTTTTTCTCAGTTTTGTAGTATTCAGATAGATATTTCTTCAGTGCCTATGAACATTCAGGTTATACTGAGTATTCAGTATCTTACTGAGTCTTCAGTAACTACTGAGTCTTCAGTGTCTTCAGCAACTTACTGAGTCTTCAGTGTCTTCAAGATCTAACTTGATCTATATCTGCTAACTATACATTGTGCAGATATCTTCCTGAACAATCTATGCTGAAACCTAACTCAGACTATCAAGATTATCCTGAACATGTCATACTTAGGGGTTTTTGGGATCTAATCAAAACTTCTTTATTAAATTCATCTCCCAAAAATTTCCCCATTTTTGATGATGTCACATTTAAGAAAACCTAACCTATCCTTAGATTTCAGTTTATCTATTACAAACCAAAAATGGTATTTCACCCAACAATTTTCTAAACAATCTGGCATATCAAGTAATTAAAGACATGTAAAAGATAATGATATATTATCTTTTGAGCATAAAGATAAAATTTTCATTGATATAGGATAAAAGTTACAGATTACTATGAAAATTAAAAATAAATCAGAAGAACAAAGTCTTCAGTCTTCTTCCACTTCATCCTCTGGCACTTCCAGGTTGAACATCCTGTAGTATCTCTTCTTCAGTTCATCCCTTGCCTTGATGATATCAGGGTTGTTTCCTGTTATGCCTAGCTGGATGGCATACTGGGCTATTTCCTGAGAAATGGTTGCTTCATTCACATAGCCATTCTCAAACCTAGGAGCTGGGTACATGTATGGACCAGGGGCTACTATCTGCTTGTTTCCTTCATCTGCCATGTTGATCCAACTTTGCAGGTATTTAGGATAGAATGTCGTAAGTACTCAATGAAGGCTTCATTCTTATCCGAAATTTGCTCCCCTCCATTCTCTCGGAATCTCATAATAGAACCAGAAGGTTCTCTTGATCTCTTCCCATGCATCATTGAACTGTATAGGCATCCACTTGTCAATGTGAGGCCACTTCTGAGTCTTTTCCGTACCCCTCCTTTTGCTTAAAAACGTTTTAAAACCACCTCTTCTCTTCTGCTCTTCTTCTTTCTTCTTCTTCGATCGATTGGAACACTGGCCCGAAGCGGCGATCTTCTTCTCTTTTTCAATCGAAGAACTTTGAGTTTTCTTGGTATCGAAGACTTCTTTCGAGTTTGGTTTCTTCCTTTTTCGACTTCTTCCTCAGATTCTTCAAATTCCATTATCAACTTCCTCGAGTAGGTTTTGAAACTTTAGCTCTTTTCTTCTTTTCTTGTTCTCTGAATGCAACAACCTTTCTCTTTTTGGTCGACTTGCTCTTCACCGGCTTTGCTTGTCTCAATCATCCTTCTATCACTTTCGGTTTTCACCAATTACTTCCTGAATGGTTTGCTCAGATGTTTGAGTGAAGGTAGGTTTTTCTGCTTCTTTGAACTTCAGTTTCTCAGTGGCTTCAATCTCACATAAGGCATCCAAAATTTTCTTTCCTTCAACTTCTTTTTGAGCCTTTCTCTCCAAGGTTTGTGCCAACAACTCACTTAATTTGCCACCAGGCCTTTCCCCCTTTTTGGCACCATACCTTGGGAGTAGTTGAGTCAGTGCAATATCCATATAGTATTGCTCCTTGCCCATACTGCGTACTGAACGGGATCCATCTTCTCAACGATTGTCACTCCGAGAGGTTAGTTCACGTAAACCCGTAGTAATTCCGCATGCGTAGGATTTATGTGAACTGTTTATATGTATGATTGGTTGTTGAATTATTATTCGAATTAATATAGGATTAATTCATGCTAGTAATAATTGTTAGAATTAAATTTGTATTTAAATATTCACCCCGAATAGATCCGGACAATTAATTCCACAACACAACCACCACTGCTGCCTCAGGCAAACCCAGGGCCCGCCGGCCAGCGACCTATTCCCCCTTTTCCCGACAATGCTGCGGGAAGGGCCGTACAGATGATCGCTCCATTAGGAGGCAGCATCGGCGGGATCCTCCCCTCGATGGTTATGTCGCGACGAAGACGGAAAGCCAAAATACGAGCTCTAAATCATGTCCTGATGACTTTCTATCAAATCAACCACGCAACCGAGAAAACCAGTTCGCTCGCTTTCTCGGACGAAGACAGACAAGGAGTTCAGTATCAGAATAATGACCCCATAGTGATCTCGACCAAGATCATGGGGGTAACGGTTCATAGTCTACTAATCGATAACGGCTCTTTCTGCAACATCTTGTTCAAAAGGGCTCTCGAGCAGATCAAGAACTTCTCCGAATACATCGAGCCTTGTAACCTCACTATCAAGGGATTCGGGGACTCTTTTGTAAAACCCCATGGGGCAATCCGTTTGGCAGTTGAATTGGTCTCGGATCGTGATCCGGAAGTCAAGGTGACGAGGCAGCTCGATTTCATCATTGTTGATCTTCCCTCGACATATAATGGTTTTCTAGGAAGACCTTTCGAACATGAATTCGGGGCAGCGACCTCGGCCCACTATTATTGCATCAAATTCCCAACTCTGGAAG
Organism: Stenogyne calaminthoides; assembly: GCA_037126765.1. NCBI lineage: Eukaryota > Viridiplantae > Streptophyta > Magnoliopsida > Lamiales > Lamiaceae > Stenogyne > Stenogyne calaminthoides. Next base: position 6,936,518 of record JBBCBC010000008.1, on the reverse strand, counting down.
GCCAGTAGGGACGATCAAGGAAAATTAGGCAATGTCTAGAGGATGCTTGTTACAGGTCGAGCCAGGTGCGACCATGGCGACCATGGCGACCCTCGAGGGGCAATTTTAGTAGTGTCAAAAGACCATCCCTACTACATAACCTCGCCATCGACAAGCAAACCCAACAAAACAATGAAGGTCATCGACGCTGGGAAAGTGGCCGATCACGAGCCCAGAATAGGTTACGAGCCTATTGATGACCCACGGTGGGTGAAGGGGAAACGAGCCACGCCGGTAGAAGAGCTCGAAAGAGTCCCAGTCGGCGAAACCCAGCCCGAGATGGAGGTGATCATAGGAACGACCCTACGCCCCGAGATTAGAAATTGGATGATTGAGTTCCTGAAAGCCAACTTAGACGTTTTTGCCTGGTCCCACGAGGATATGGTCGTCCCTTAAATAGGATCACGTGTGGTTGGTAACTATTGCTTTGACTTATCACGGGTACAGAATCAACGAGATTCAATACTTTATATCTTGGGCAATATTATTTGTCGCATGCGATTGCTAAGATTTAATACGGAGAATCGTGTGCAAGTACGCTTGTTCTATTTGCCCCCTTGGGAGGTTCATAAGCTTTATCATACCAAATCTTGCAAGTGGAACTAGTTTCCGATATGGATAATAATGTTGAACCGTTCCTTAACCAAGGACAAAAGATATTAATTAATGGAAAGTTATTTCAGTGGCTTGAATTAATTAATGGGCTAGATAATCTTAAACACGGGAAATAATAACCGGGAGCCATATTGACTGTAATATGGGTTAAGATGGATAGTGCAATATTAATTATGTAGTGGGATTAATTAATATTTATGGGCTTGAATAATATTGTGGCTCAATATTGATAATTCAAGATCCATTGGGAGGTCCAATCTTAATTTTCCTAAAGGCCCCCTAAGTAGCCCAACATAAAGTTCAATAACTGAAAAAGGCGTTTAAAATAAAATAAATATTGTTGCCTTATTTTTTCCTCTCTATTTTTTCGAAAATTATGGATTTAAAGGGGAGAAAGATTTTCTTTGAATTTTGTTATGGAATGAAGATATGTATTCTTGGAATACAATATTATCTCATTAAATTCAAGAAATCTCCCACTTGGTTATCCATATAGTAAATTTCGAAAATTTTGAAATATAAAGGGCAAGAAAGATTTTCTTGAAAAGATATTATGGAAGATATGTATTTCTTGAAATACAAGAATATCTCATAAATTCAAGAAGATCCAAATCTTGGATTCTTGTTCCCTATATTTCGAAAATTACACCATAACAAGAGTGAATGAGATTTTTATGGAATATTTTAATTATGGAGAAAAAGAATATATGATATATATTCAAGATTTCTTGGAGATCAAGAAAAGATTTTTTCCCTATTCCATGAGCAAAAAAATCGGCCATTTCAACTCTATAAATAGGGGATGAGTGTTTCATTCCCAAGTACAATTCCATGTGCTGGAAAAATTAGTAAATCCACAAAGGTGGTGCAACAAAGTTTATTTTCCTTTTGTTAATTGTTCGCGAGCATCCTACCACCGGATTGTCGAGCAAGGATTAAGGGAATACTTGGGAAGGTTTTTTGGTGTGTCTAATCAACAAGACCATTGCCACTCCAAGAGGTACGTTCACGTAAACTCGTAGTAATTCCTCATGCGTAGGATTTACGTGAACTGTTTATATGCATGATTTGTTGTTAAATTATTATTTGAATTAATATAGGATTAATTCATGCTAGTAATAATTATCAGAATTAAATTTGTATTTAAATATTTATCCCTGAATAGATCCGTGCAATTTATTCCAACAACTGGTATCAGAGCCTTGGTTTCGGGCTCTGAATTTTAAATTGTAATTTAATTCGTTATCATTAAATTTGAAATTGGGTAGTAGAATTGCTAGATCTTTTTTGCAGGTATCCAATTGTCATGAAATTTAATGTGTTTATTTATGCATGCATATAAATTGTGGTTTTAAATTCGATTAGATTCGAATTCATTTTCGCCGCGAGAAAAATCCACGAGGCAGACAGACGGTTTGATTTGATCAATGTAATAGACTAGTCGGAAACGGAGGCGGAGACAAAGAATTAAAGGATAGATCCAGACCAGACGCGGACGACGTAGACGCGCTGTAAACGCGCTGGTGATAAGACGCAAGACGACGCCAAGACGCCGCCATGCGAACGGGCACGATGCTAGTATCGGGCGGATCGACCGACGCGCAAGCGCCGGATGGGCGCACGCTATGGGCGCTAAGTAAGGGATCGCGCCGACTAAGCGCTGGCGGTCGCGAGGCGGACGGGTGGACAGGCGAAGCGATCGGGCGGACGCCAGCGACGCGAGGTCCGCGGGTGGCGCGAGGTTCGCGAACGCCGCGCACGCAGATTACGGATAATATCTGTCGGCCTGCTGGTTATCGGGCCGAGTAACGGGCGGGCGACGCTCAATGAGCGCGGCCGAGGGTGAGGTCGGGCCGGCTAAGGGGCCGGATGGAAAAAGCGCATCCCGACTGCGAGCTACTTGGCGTGGCATTTCGAGATGGAGTTCTTTTCGAGACGATCGAGTGGGAGAAATTCAAGACGACATTTCTTCAAAATCAAGCCAAGAAAAATCAAACCATGACAATTGGATAATTTGTGCCCAATATGTTTATTTTTCCGCTATGCTTGATTTATTGTTGTGATATCTTGTGCCTTATTTAATTTGTTTAAATGTTTTTGCATGAGAATTGCCCAAATGAAAAATCTCACCTTCAAAAATTACTAAGTATGTTTAAATAATTAATTGACAATTTTATTCCGGATAATAGAATAGAATTAATTTTGACCTCCATGATTTATTTATTTGTGAATTCTTTTGGAGGAATTCCCCCCACGGGACGGTCAAAAAATAGCTTTCACATGAATAAATCCAGATGGATGATTGTGGATTATTACTAGTGGAAACAATGATCCCCCCACGAGGCTCGTTCAAAGCGAAATAATAATTCTGTATTTAATCATGGTTATTACTTAGGTATAAAATTGATATGCATAAACTTCCCCGAAGTCTCTGTCAATTTTATATTGGTCAAGTGGGAGCCAACTATTAATCTGGATATTAAAGGTTTGTAACTGTTCTTGTTTATAACCTTCTTGAATGTGTTTAAATAATGACCCACCCAACGTGGCTTATTTAAACTGTTTTGAGATGTTGGCTGATGCATGTTCATATTTTTTTTGAGATTTTAATATGAAACATGTGATCGAATTTTGTGATATATTTGTGCTTATGCATATTATTGTTTATTTCAGTTCATCATGTCGCCACCTTTTAATCCACTGTTATATACATTCAAAGAACACCAATTAACTGGTGACGACTATAATGTTTGGAAACGAAATATGAGTTTTGTCCTGCCTGCACAAGAACATCATTGGATTCTTGATGTACCCAAGCCCCGTAAGCCACTGATGAATCAGCTAATGCGGAAAGACACTTGTATAATATTTGGGAGCAGGCCAATGAACCCATGAAACGTGTAATCTTGACTTCACTGTCTGATGATTTGAGACACATTCATGAAGGTGTTGAGTCTGCTGCAGAAATTATGCAAAGTCTTGAAGAAATGTTTTTAACAAAAGACCGCATGATCAATCAATTTAAAAATGACGACGTGGCCAGGCTAAAGATGGCTGAGGGAACACTCGTAAGAGAGCATGTTCTCAGAATCAAACGCCATTTTGAAAAACTGGCTTATCTCGGCACTAAGTATTGTGATGAAGCCCAAATCGAATTTCTTTTGCTAACTCTTCCAAGGTGCTTCTATGGGTTTTACTGTAGTTTTGTGATGAGTGATCACATGTTTACTATGGACATCCTACAAGAAGCCTTGGAGAAAATAGAGAAGCATTTAGGAAAGAAAGACGAAACATTGGTGACCAAAAGTCTTTTCTCAAGATCTAGGCCAATGGAAGGCAAGTCTCAAGAAAAGGAAAGTGGTCAGAACCAAAGCAATCTCATCACTAAGAAAAGTGAGAAAAAGACAGCTAGCTTTTTGGGTGTCAAGAAAGTACCAAAAGGAAAATGTTTTAACTGTCGTCAAAAGGGACATAGGAGGTCAGCTTGTTCCAATCCCAAAAGGAATGGAAAGAAAGGTAATTCTCACGCACTAGTTGTTGAAACTTGCTTAGCGGCGTATGTCTCCCATTTATGAGTAGTGGATACGGGATCCACTGATCATGTTTATTTCACTTTACAGGGGTTCAAGCGGACCCGACAACTTTGTGAGAGTGAGATCCTCATCACTTTGGGCAATCTTCTGAGAGTGGCGGTGAAGCGATGGGAGAAGTGCACTGTCTTTTGAAGACGAGTTTTAATTTTAAGAGATGTTCTTTACGTTCGAATTTTAGAAAGAATTTAATTTAGGTTTCTAAACTTTATCTTGATGGATATTCGGTTACTTTTAATAAAGTTGTTACCATTTCTCTTTTTGATAAATTTATCTGTCATGGAACATTGTCGAATAATCTCTATACAATTAATCATGCACACCACTCACGAAATGCATCCTATAACACATCAATCATTTGGAGAAAAGAAAACGTTCATCGGGCGTGAGCGAGACACTTCTATGGCATCTAAGATTGGGACATATTAATCCAAAGATGATCAAAGGTTGGTGAAAGATGGTTCTTTGGAGTTTCTCCAAGTTGAACCAATTCCAACATCTTGAATCATGTTTGGAGGGTAAAATGACCAAGAGGGCATTTGGAGCCAAGGGAATAGAGCAAAAAGTGTTAGAAATCGTTCACACGGATGTATGTGGTCCAATTTCAACCAAAGCAAGATGAGGTTATGAGTATTTCGTCACTATTATTGATAACTACTCAAAGAATGCGGTTATATTTTCCTTATGAAGCATAAATAACGAGACCTTTGAGAAATTCAAAGAATTTAAGGCTCAAGCAGGAGAATCATAGGGAAAAATGTATCAAGTCTCTACGATCCGATCGTGGGGCGAATACCTCGATGATGAGTTTTTGAACTACTTGTTCGATAAAGGGATTGCATCGATTAATCGCACCGAGAACCCTCAACAAAAGCGGGGTTGCAGAGCGAAAAACATAACTCTTTTGGAAATGGTTAGATCTATGATGAGTTATGCGGATCTTCCCAAGTCGTTCGGGGTGCGGGGTCATGCCTTGAAACAATGACCAACATTACGAACTTGGTGCCATCAAATCGGTTCCCAAAACTCCCAAAGAATTTTGGACCGGGCGCAAGCCCAGTTTGAGACACATGAAGATTTGGGGGTGTCCGGCCTACGTGTTGGACAAGGAAGCCGGAAAATTGGATCCTCGATCAGAATTAAGGTTGTTTGTGGGATACCCCGAGGGAACAAAAGGGTGTATGTTCTATGGTCCTGAAGATCAAAAGGTGGTAATAAGCACCCATTTTAGATTTTTGGAAGAAGACTATATGAACAAAAGAAGACCCAGAAGTCAGATTACCTTAAATGAGCTAAGAGGGCCAACCTCAGTGCCAATTGTACAAGATGACATACCAAACGACACACTTACACAATCGGAACCTCGTCGTAGTGGGAGGGTTGTGAGATAGCCCGAGAGATTCATGGGGATAGGAGAGTCCTCGGACTTGATTCCCGGACAAGATGAATCAGACCCATGGACATATGGCGAGGCAATCCAAGACAAGGATGCAGTTTCTTGGCAAACATCAATGAAAGCCGAAATGTTCTATGGATCATAACAGAGTGTGGGAGCTAGTCGAACCACTTAATGGGGTCAAACCCATTGGTTACAAGTGGGTGTACAAGAGGACCGGATGGGAAGGTGGAAACCTTCAAGGCAAGGCTTGTGGCGAAAGGTTATACACAGAAAGAAGGGATCGACTATGAGGAAACTTTTTCGCCTGTAGCTATGCTCAAGTCCATCCGAATTCTCTTATCGATTGCTGCGCCTCTCGACTTTGAAATCTGGCAAATGGATGTCAAGACACCTTTCCTTAACGGAAGTCTTGATGAAGAGATCTATATTCAACAACCCCAAGGCTTCATTGAAAAAGGCCAAGAACACCTAGTTTGTAAGCTCATGAAATCCATTTACGGACTCAAACAGGCATCCAGAGCTTGGAACCAATGTTTTGATCATGTTATAAAATCTTATGGGTTTAATCAAAACGAGTTCGAAAGTTGTGTGTACAAAAAGCGTGTCGGAACTGCATTGGTATTCTTAGTACTATATGTAGATGGCATTCTGATCATCGGGAACGATGTAAAGGTGTTATCAGACGTAAGGGCATGACTTTCAAAACAGTTTGATATGAAGGACTTAGGGGAAGCCGCCCACATCCTTGGGATCAAGATCACTCGAGATCGCAAGAAAATGATGATAGGCTTGTCGCAAGCTTCATACATAGACACTGTCTTGAAACGATTCAGCATGCAGGATTCTAAGAAAGGCTTCGTACCTTTCAGACATGGAATGCATCTATCCAAGAAAATGTGCCCTAAGACACAAAAGGAGATAAATGGCATGAAAGGCATTCCATATGCTTAGGCTGTCGGAAGCCTTATGTATGCAATACTGTGTACGAGACCGGATATCTGTTTTGCCGTTGGCATGGTGGCAAGATATCAAAGTAACCCAGGGAAAGAACATTGGACGGCAGTTAAAAACATTCTGAAGTATCTGAAAAGAACTCGAGATAGAATGCTAATTTATCAGTCAGATATTCTAATCTCCATCGGCTACACGGACTCGGATTTCCAATCAGACTTAGATTCCAGAAAATCTACCTCCGGTAGTGTGTTTTACATGGGGGGAGGAGCGATGACATGGAGAAGCGTTAAGCAGAAATGCGTCGCAGATTCTACCATGGAAGCCGAAAAAGTAGCTGCTTGCGAGGCAGCGAAAGAAGCGGTATGGCTCAAGAACTTCCTAGTAGACTTGGATGTAGTTCCAAATTTGCCTAGCAGAATCACTGTTAATTGTGACAATGCCGGAGCAGTTGCAAATTCAAGGGAACCAAGAGCCCACAAGGCCAGCAAACACATTGATAGGAAATACCATCTTATACGAGATATCGTTAAGAGAGAAGATATAGAGGTGGCAAAGATAGCGTTAGAAGACAACCTAGCAGATCCATTCACAAAGGGTATGCCTCAGAATACATTCGAGAGACATGTGGAAGAAATGGGTGTCAAGACCGTTGCCAATCTGCTTTGAGTATAAGTGGGAGAAATTATTAGTTCATGTAGGTGACATTAGATGTCACGTATTAGGAACTACACGAGACATGTTGTAGTATACTTAAAAGCAGACTTTAAGTATAAGTGGGAGATTGTTGGGATTATACTGGAAAGTATGCTTTTACTTTGTATAATCAAAACTGAATTTCGGACTTATTTACTGAAATAAATTGTTTATCACTGATGCTTTAAATATCATTTAATGTTACATATATTTACTGCATAACTGTTCAATAAATAGTACGTCTTACATTGTAGTTAATTTAGTGATACCAGATCACAGAAGATTAAATTAACAGTCCCTTGTAACCAAAAGTACACCATTCACGACCTAGATGGAAATGAACAATCCATCGTGAAAGCTTGAAGTGTAAGGCTCAGATGGCTTGTCTTGACCAAGAGATTACACTAGTGCATGACTGATGCACTGAATAGGACCTACAGGAGGACAAATTCTTCAGAACTGAACAAGGAAGAATTAGACCTCAGTGGTTCGTTATTTCTTAATCTTCGTCCCTTAAATAGGATCACGTGTGGTTGGTAACTATTGCTTTGACTTATCACGGGTAGAGAATCAACGAGATTCAATACTTTATATCTTGGGCAATATTATTGGTCGCATGCGATTGCTAAGATTTAATACGGAGAATCGTGTGCAAGTACACTTGTTCTATTTGCCCCCTTGGGAGGTTCATAAGCTTTATCATACCAAATCTTGCAAGTGGAACTAGTTTTCGATATGGATAATAATGTTGAACCGTTCCTTAACCAAGGACAAAATATATTAATTAATGGAAAACTATTTCAGTGGCTTGAATTAATTAATGGGCTAGATAATCTTAAACACGGGAAATAATAACCGGGAGCCATATTGACTGTAATATGGGTTAAGATGGATAGTGCAATATTAATTATGTAGTGGGATTAATTAATATTTATGGGCTTGAATAATATTGTGGCTCAATATTGATAATTCAAGATCCATTGGGAGGTCCAATCTTAATTCTCCTAAAGGCCCCCTAAGTAGCCCAACATAAAGTCCAATAACTGAAAAAAATGTTTAAAATAAAATAAATATTGTTGCCTTATTTTTTCCTCTCTATTTTTTCGAAAATTATGGATTTAAAGGGGAGAAAGATTTTCTTTGAATTTTGTTATGGAATGAAGATATGTATTCTTGGAATACAATATTATCTCATTAAATTCAAGAAATCTCCCACTTGGTTATCCATATAGTAAATTTCGAAAATTTTGAAATATAAAGGGCAAGAAAGATTTTCTTGATTTTCTTGAAAAGATATTATGGAAAATATGTATTTCTTGAAATACAAGAATATCTCATAAATTCAAGAAGATCCAAATCTTGGATTCTTGTTCCCTATATTTCGAAAATTACACCATAACAAGAGTGAATGAGATTTTTATGGAATATTTTAATTATGGAGAAAAAGAATATATGAGATATATTCAAGTTTTCTTGGAGATCAAGAAAAGATTTTTCCCCTATTCCATGAGCAAAAAATCGGCCACTTCAACTCTATAAATAGGGGATGAGTGTTTCATTCCCAAGTACAATTTCATGTGCTGGAAAAATTAGTAAATCCACAAAGGTGGTGCAACAAAGTTTATTTTCCTTTTGTTAATTGTTCGCAAGCATCCTTCCACCGGATTGTCGAGCAAGGACTAGGGAATACTTGGGAAGGCTTTTTGGTGTGTTTTCATCGACGAGTCCATTGCCATTCCAAAAGGTACGTTCACGTAAACTCGTAGTAATTCCGCATGCGCAGGATTTACGTGAACTGTTTATATGCATGATTTGTTGTTGAATTATTATTTGAATTAATATAGGATTAATTCATGCTAGTAATAATTGTTAGAATTAAATTTGTATTTAAATATTCATCCCGAATAGATCCGTGCTATTAATTCCCCAACAGGTTGAGTTGCCTGAAGGGGTTAGACCCATATGTTGCGATTGGGTCTTCAAGAGCAAGACCAATGCAAATGGCAAAGTACAAACCTACAAAGCTAGGTTGGTGGCGAAGGGTTATAGTCAACGCGAAGGTATTGACTATGACGAGACCTTCTCACTAGTTGCAAAGATCAAGTTCATTCGAATTTTACTTGCGATAGCAGCACACTATGATTATGAGATTTGGCAGATGGATGTCAAAACAGTTTTCCTCAATGGAGACATTGATAAGGAAGTGTTTATGACTCAACTGGAAGGTTTTACATCTAAGTCAAATTCTAATCTAGTATGCAAGCTAAAGATATCCATTTATGGATTGAAGCAAGCTTCTAGGAGTTGGAATATTTTATTTGATGAAGCTATCAAGTCCTTTTGTCTTCATCAGAAATTCGGAAGATCCTTACGTTTATCGTAAATGCAGCGGGAAGAATATTGTCTTCATAATCGTATAAGTCGACGACATGTTGATTCTAGGAAACAATATCCCATTAATGCAGTCCGTGAAAGATTGGTTATCAAAGACCTTCATGATGAAGGGTCTTGGTGAAGCCTTCTACATCCTAGGGATCAAGATCCACAAGGATAGATCCAAGAGGATGTTGGGGCTGTCACAGTCCACCTATGTAGACAAGGTGTTGAAGCGTTTTGCGATGGAGAACTCACCGGCAAATCATGGGATAAAGCTATCAAATAAGGATTGTCCTTCTGTTGAAGCTGATATCAAGCACATGAAAGATGTCCCATATGCATATGCAATTGGGTCAATCATGTACGCCACGACTTGCACTAGGCCAAACGTGACCTACGCTATCAACATCACTGGTAGATACCAACAGAATCCGGGTGAGTCTCACTGGATTGCTGTCAAGACCATTCTGAAGTGTCTCAGACAAACTAAAGAATGTTTCCTTGTCTATAGTGGACAGTCAGAACTAGTAGTGACTAGTTATGCTGACGCAAGTTTCCAATTCGATTGTGACGATTATAAATCACAGTCAGGTTACGTTTCACTCTCAATGATGAGGCGGCCAATTGGAATAGTTCCAAGCAAGTCGACCGCAGATTCAACAACAGAAGCTGAGTACATTGTTGTATCAGAAGCCTAAATGAGGCTTTCTGGATTTTATAGTTCTTAAGAGAAATAAGGGTAGTTACGAGTGCCAGTTGTCTAATAAACTTGTATTGAGACAACGTTGGTGTGATTGCACAAGCAAAGGAACCGAGATCGACAAGCAGTACCAGGCTTATCATTTGATCTGATAGACTTAAGCATGATTCTCAAATAGTCCCGATCAAAGATCATCAAGAATGAGATATTGATGATGCAATGGAGATTGGTGTGCGACCTGCATCATACTCTTAGAGAGTGTAGTAAGATCTCACTTACTACGAGATACTAAGTATCTCATGATGGATGCACAAATACCTTAGAGGGTATAGGTATACCCATCCGAGAGACCGTTTGATGTATTTCCACTATATGTGTCTACGGGTGTCTCGGTTAGTTGGAGCGATGTGATACTCCTTTGACTTGAGGTCAATACGCAAGACATGTGTGGGATGATGAACTTTGACCATGACCGACGCTTGCACCCGTCTATGGGTAGATATGACTTGGATTGAGTTCTTCACGAAGTGCATGTGCGTGGTAGTTGAGCCAAGAATATGATTCATTCCTCAATGTGGATTTAGAGAGAATACTTCGTCTTCTCATCATAATTGGATCAAAGTCATCGGCCGATGCACGTCAACTTAGACTTTGTGGCTAAGTGTGAAATACATGATCAATTAGTGATTGGAGATAATATGATTTAATTATTTGAATAGACACTTCATCATGTTCAAGACTTAATCGAGTATTCGCGAATGAAAGGATGAAATCTTAATAGCCCATGTTTCAGTTACAGGTAGTTGCACATTTCTCGCAACGTACCTCATATATTGAGAATGTTTGATTTATTGTCTAGGGTTCAATTAAGACCGTTAGTTTGACTAATCACTAGATATATGAGGGTCTATGGGTCACACAACAAGTAGTTCCCTTTTACGGATTATAGTTGGTTGATTAAATGTTAAATTGGATTTAATATTTAATTTATGGAGAATTAATTAATAATAGATTAATTTGGAATTAATTATTATTAATGTTTAATTAAATTGGATTTAATTAAATATAATTCCCAATAATAATATATGGAATATTATTATAGGATTTAATATATATGGAATCAAAACTGTAGAGATTTGATATACATGGGAATTAAATCCGTAGAGATTTTATATGTGGGAAATAAATCTAAGAGATTTATTTAAATAAAGATTAGAGATTTTATTTCCCAGTCAGGTTAGCTTAAGATTTAAGCTGGGCTTCTCCTATATATATGAGCTCTTGAGAATCCATAATACGATTGTTCATATTTCTCCATAAAGTCTAGAATAGGAATTTTCCTAGCAAATTCCGTCTCAGATTCAACTCTGGCAAATCTGTACAAGTCCGTGAACGGGGATTACGTGGATACCATAGTAGAGAAATATGCGTACAATTTACTGTAAGATTTCTCTTTATGTTTATACGTATTCAATTATACAATTATATGTTCATTGTTAGTGAACTGTTTAATTTCGATGTGCATGTATTACGTGTGTACGTGCTTCTAAAACCCAACACGATGATGATATCGGTTTCGATAGTAGTTTCCTTTATACTGCTAATTTGGATGATGAGGGGGTAGATTTTTATCCTAACCGTTTATGAAACTCTGTTTTATTTATTTTTTTATTCATGAGGCGACACTTTTATTTTTTCTCGTTTAATTTTTTTTTTATGAAACTCTATTTTATATATATATATATGTATAATGTTTATCGTTTATTTATAATGTTTATTTATGTATATTATATTTTTCGTTTTTTTTACTTGTTTGGATAGAAAATTATTACTTGTTTAGATAGAAAAATATATATAACTTGTTTAGATATAAAAGTATTACTTGTTTATATAAAAGTACATATAACTTGTTTTAATAAAAAAGTATTACTTTTTACATAGAAAAATATTACTTGTTTAGATAGAAAAGTATATATAACTTGTTTAGATATAAAAGTATTACTTGTTTACATAGAAAAGTATAATTAAATAAGATAATTGAGATAAATTTTTTAAAAAAAAAATTAATTTTAAATAAATATACAATTAATTATATTCAAAATAATTAAAAAACATACAATTTCTTTTAAATTTATAAATAAAAATATAAATTAATATATTAAAATGTAATTGAATCATTAGATAAGATAATTGAAATAAATAATTTTAAAAAAATTTGAGAAAAAAATGAACTGTAAATTAATATAGAATTAATTTTATTAAAAATAAGTTTAAAAAATACAATTTTAATATATTTTAATCTAATTAAAATTTATAAATAAAATATATAAATTATTATATTAAAATGTAATTGAATTATTAAATAAGATAATTGAAATAAAGAATTTATAAAAAATTAGAATAGAAACGAATTTTAGGACATATATAATTAAATTCATTAAGTAAATGCAAAAGAGTAAGTGCCCAAGCGGAATTGACCCCCGTTTGGGCGCCCAAGGTCCCGTGTTCGGTCTCCCATGGGAGCGAATATATGCCTCATTTAATTGGGAGGCTTGATATATGACTTATATAGAAGATGCTTGGTGGTTGGGTTCGAGATGGTTCGTGGCTTGGGTGGTTCGGTGCCCCCGGGCGCCCCCCGGGTCCGAGTTCGAACCACAGTGAGCCTTTTTTTTTTAAATTCACAATTTAGCGACGGATGTAGCGACGCCTTTAACCATCGCTAATACCGACGACCATAACCGTCACAAATGTCGACAGAAAGGCGTCGTTGTTAACGACGGTATTATGACGTCATAACCGTCGACAATATATCGGCGGTTTAGCGACAGTCTAATGTTGCGACAAAATGAAGCCGTCGATATTTTGTGCGACGGAAATAAGCCGTCGCTACCTAGCGACGGAGAGGGAAAACCGTCGCTAAATCTTAGCGACCCTCGTTTTCCAGACGGATGAATAACCGTCGCAACTATGAATTGCGACGGTTTAAACCATCGCTAAAACCGTCGTAAAACACTGTCATTTTTATAGTGGATCGATTACGCTATCAGTTATTTATTTATTATAGAAATTGATTGTATTTAAATTTTTAATAAATAGTAAAGTCAATTAATATTTAATACGTAATTTTCACGTATAGCAATTTAATTCACAATTAAATTTATTCAATTACAAATGCTCCTGGCACTTTATATGAGATTTTATTCGATGCGCGAACGAATTGATAATTATTTCAATTTTTTATTCGAATCAGAGTTCTATCTATTGAACTATTCTTGTTATTCAAACTTGGGCAACTCGCGGACCTTTCTTTTTATGTAAATTGGACCACACTCCTAATGAAACTCTCAGGCCATTAAATGTGACCAAACTTTCTTTTTAAGTTGAAAGCCCAATGGCTTTTTCCGAATTAATTGGATCAATATGTGAAGCCAACATTTTTTTCTTAAAGAACCAAAATGCAAAGTCAAAAGTCAAGATTGAAGCAAGAATTAGATGATTAAATTAAAAAATTTATACCTCATCTGTCCTAATTTTGATTGACCACTTTTCGTAAATAGTCGTCCTAATTTTGTTTGGTCATTTCCTAAAAAGGAAAGAAAACAATTTTCAATACTATTTAATATTATTATTTCCCTCTACCAAAACCAATTTACACCATTTAATACTATTATTTCCCTCTACCAAACCTACTTTACTCACTTTACACCATTTAATACTATTATCTCCCATTTTTTCTTAATCTCCGTGTCTTCAGTATTTGACCAATCAAAATTATGACGGAGGGAGTATTCAATTCAAAAAAACATTTTTGTAATTCTTTTTTTCGTGTTTATTCATATTTTAAATATGAAATTTATGTTTACAAATTTTGGTATGTCCAGTGGGACTTGTGAGAAGAACGTGAGACTGAAAAATTCGAGGAACTTTCTTGAAGAACTTGAAAAATTACTTTGAATCATTGAAAAATTCGAAGAACTTTCTTGAAGAACTCGAAGAATTACTTTGAATTATCGAATTCGGTTGCTAGGACTTATGAAATTTTGTGTTCAATATTTGTGTTTCTATCAAATGAGAGGAATGAAACCCATGTTTATAGTGTAAATATGACTTTGTCCTAAACTTGTCGAACTTGATTTGATGGGCCAAAAAGATTTGAAGTTATTTGGAAAGATTTGACGGACTCCAAAAATCTAGATTGAGCCTTACTTAATATACTAAAATTTTGAGGTTAAAAAGGTGAAGGTATCACATCTGCAGTATGCTGATGATACCATTTTTATGTGCCCGGGCAAGCTACAGAATGTGAGAGCAACCAAATATCTCCTTCGTAATTTTGAAGCTATGTTGGGTCTCGGGATGAATTTCCAAAAATGCAGTCTATGGTGTTACAATTTGGGTAGTCCGCTTGTGGGGGAAATGGCTAATGTGCTTGGTTGTTCTATTGGTGATGGAACCTTGTCGTATCTCGGCATTAACGTGGAAATTAATCATAAGAAGTCAGATTCTTGGAAACCTCTAGTTGATAAAATTTGCAAGAGGCTGGAGAGATGGGAGGATAAGCAATTATCGTTTGGAGGCCGTATCACGCTGATTCAATCTGTCCTTTCCGCCATACCTGTCTATTGTCTGTCCTTTTATAAAGTGCCTTTCAAAACCCTTAGAGAGTTAGTTAGCATTCAACGCAATTTTTTTGTAGGGTGGGAGTGAGAATTCTACTAAAATCAAGTGGGTTAAGTGGGAAGACGTGTGCAAAGACAAATCCTTGGGGGGGGCTTAGGTTGAGAAATATAGGGGTGTTTAATAGGGCATTACTTGGGAAGTGGGTGTGGAGGTTCATGAATGAGCCGGGTAGATTGTGGGCAAGGGTGGTAAGGTCGAAATATGGGGGGTTAGGGGAGGTTTATGATGATAGGGATATGAGTGTGAGAAGAGGGAGTAGGGGGTCGATGTCGAGTTGGTGGAGGGAAATTCGTGAATTGTACAGGGAAGAGGGAGTAGGAGGCATGAAAAGTGAGATTGTGAGGGTTGTGGGAGATGGGAGAGACACTTTGGTTTGGAAGGATGTGTGGATTGGGAATGAGCCGCTATGTAGTAGATTTAATAGGCTTTTCAGAGTGAGATTAAAAAAAATGAGGTTGTGAGGGAGATGGGGAGATGGTGTGAGGATGAGTGGGTGTGGGACTTTAAATGGAGTCGGGAGTTACTGACAAGAGATCTTTCTTATTTTAATAATCACTACTACACATTTAGGCTTGCACAGCTGCACTTGGATAACCCTTTTTTCAAACAGCTCTCCAAGTTATAGCTTGGAGAGCGGTTTTATAAAAAATAAATAAAAAGAAATTAGACAGCGGTTCTAAACCGCTCTCCAAGAATTTTACTTGGAGAGCGGTTAAGAACCATTGTGCAAACCACTTGGAATGCGGTTAAGAACCGCTGTCCAAGGTAAAGATTGGACAGCGGTTTAAAACCGCTCTCCAAACCCCGAAACCCTTATATTGTGTAAGCGTCCAGAGAGAGCAGCCCCCATTTACGCGATTTAATTTTCTCCTCTTCTAAATCTATTTTTCTCCCCAACCTCTCGCGCCGTTGCCGTCGCCGTCGACCTCCTCCTCGTCATCCCCTACCTCTCTCGCCGTTGCCGTCGCCGTCGCCCTCCTCCTCGTCATCCCCTACCTCTCGCGTCTTTGCCATCGCCCTCCTCCTTCTTCTCGATCCCCTACCTCCGTCGCCCTCCTCCGGCCTCCTCCTCCCCAACCGCCGTCGCCGCCGCCGCCGTCCTCCATTTATATATAGGTAATTTTCTTTTTTATACATATATATATATATATATATATATATATATATATATATGTGTGTGTGTGTGTGTGTGTGTATATATTTATATGTTAGTATATATATATGTTAGGATTGTTAATGGTGAATGCTCTTGCTTTATATATGAATAGATTGTGAGTATATATATATGTAAGAATTGTTAATGGTTAATGGTATATATATATATGTTAGGATAGTATATATATCTATATGTTAGTATATATATCTATATGTTAGTATATATATATATGTTATGATTTGGTGAAATGGATAATGTGTTTGTTTTAGATATGAATAGATTGTATAATTTAGTTTTTGGGATGTGAATGCTCTTGCAAATGTGTGGATTAAAATGTGAATTTATATATTTTTGGGTTGGTTGATGAATTTATATGATTTTTAGGTTGGTTGTTTAATTGATGCACTCAAGGTGTTTGATAATATGCTTGTGTGAGGATTTAAACATAAATTAAGATTAATACATTAGGATATATTTGGGTTATTGATTGATGATTTGGTGAATGGATAGTGTGTTGCTTTAGATGATTGATGGTACTTTAGGATACATTGTTTTGAGAAGCAACAAAACCTTAGGTGCATTAGAATTTGAAGTAGTAATCAAGCTATAAACTTTTGTTGACTTGGTTAATCTTGACTTGATCTACCCAATGTCATTTTGTGGATATAAGTTCAATTATTTTACCAATTCATAAAGGTTTAAACTTCAAAATTTGGTGTGACATCAATACATGTATTATCTCAAAATTAGAAAATTAAAATGAATGTAGATTAAGTATGGTTAGGTATGCATTAGGATTGGAATACTTTTAGGTTTAATACTTTAAGATACATTGTCTTGAGAAACAGTCTTCATATTGTCTTTCCTATAGGCATCTCTAGTTCTATATGGATCGAAAGTGGGTTCGAGCAGATCGATTATCAGATGAGTATAAGGATGGGGTGAAAGAATTTTGTAATCATGCAATTAGACACTGCACCGACCCTCGGTACATTCCATGTCCGTGTTGGAAATGTATGAATGGAAAAACCGTTAGTGGTCGAGAAAGTCTGTTTCACCACTTGATGATTCACGGTATTGATAAAACATATACCGTTTGGACATATCATGGTGAGAGAAGAGATGGATGTAGCTCAAACAACCTAGAAACTGACTTTAGGTTTGAAGATACAGTGGATGCGGATATTTTCGATGATGTACCGACTGTTGATACATCGAGTGGGGATGACGATGATCTGCGAGATCACCCTTATATGTCAGAGAAGTTAAGGGATTCTCTTTGGATTACTTTGTGTGGGGTGTAAGAAGGCAACAAAAGCTGTCATTTGTATTGATATTGTTCAACCTAAAAGAAATTTCACCGGTTGTCCGATGAGTGCTTCACAAGTATCTTTGGAAACAATTAGTGGTCTATTTTTTCGATGGAAATGTCTTTGCCTAAGAGAGCATATGATGCTAAAACAATTGCTCAAGTCCATCGGGTTAACACATCAGAAAATTCATGCTTGTCCGGGTGATTGTATCTTATTTTGGAAGGAGTATGTAGACCTCGATGAATGTCCCAAGTGTGGGGAGAAGCGATATAAGAAAAATAAATCTCCCGCAAAGGTGTTGTGGTACTTTCCAATAATACCAAGATTCGGGAGAATGTATAGTAATATTGTGGGATGCTAGAAATTTAACTTGGCATCATGATGATAGGATCAAAGATGGAATGCTAAGACACCTATTGATTCACCCGATGGAAGACATTCGATGTCAGACATCCAGAATTTGGCAATGAGCCACGACACTTGCGTCTTGCACTCTCAACTGACGGAATGAATCCATTCGGTATCCAAAGTACCAACCATAGTACATGGTCGATTGATTACATTAGTTTATAACCTTTCACCCGAGTTGTGCATGAAGCGCACTTACATGATGTTGTCTATGTTGATATCAGGACCCAAACAACCTGGCAACGACATAGATGTATATCTGGCTCCTTTGATAGAGGACTTGAAGCTCATATGGGATGAGGGTGTCGATGTGTATGATTCTTATAGAAAGGAGAATTTCAAGTTGAAGGCCATGCTGTTTGGAACTATCAATGACTTTCCCGCTTACGGGAATCTATCTGGATATAGTGTGAAGGGGGCCGATGCATGTCCTTGTTGTACCAAGAAGACACATCACATTCGCTTGAGTCATTGTAGGAAGACCGTTTATATGGGACATAGGAGGTGGTTGGACCCAATGCATAAGTACAGAACAATGGCCGATGCATTTGATGGCACAATCGAGACAGGTGAAGCACCACATTTATTGTCAGGTTCGGATGTATTGAATGAGATGAAGAATATCGACACACAATACGGAAAGAGCTTCTCAAAGAGTGTCCCCACTAGCGGGTGGAAGAAGGAATAAATTTTCTTTCAATTGCCCTATTGGAAAGAGTTGTATGTTAGACACTTCATTGATCTAATGCACGTTGAGAAGAACGTTTGTGCCAGCTTGCTCAATACTCTGCTAGCTGATAAGAAGTTCAAGGATGGTTACAATGCAAGAATGGATATGATTGATATGGGAATAAGAGCAGAACTAAAACCTGTGCCTAGAGAAAGGGGTAAACCGTTCTTACCTCCTGCTGCACACACCTTGTCAAACAATGAGAGAAAATAGTTACTTCAGACGCTAAAGGATGTGAAATTACCAGAGGGTTATTCGTCCAACATACAGAGACTTGTATCAAATGATGGCGTGAGACTGATGAATTTGAAATCGCATGACTATCATGTCATCATGGAGACTTTCTTGCCCATTGCAATACGTTCTATCTTGCTTGAAAATGTGCGCATAACCATAACAAAGTTATGTTGGTTCTTCAAGGCAATGAGTAGCAAGGTCATATATCATAGAAAATTGCTTGGTTTTCAGAGGCAGATTGTGGGGACTCTCTGTGAGCTTGAGATGTATTTCCCTCCATCATTTTTTGATATAATGGTTCACCTAACAGTTCATTTGGTACACAAGACAAGGATGTGTGGTCCTGCTCGTATGCGATGGATGTATGGTGTAGAGAGATATATGAAAGTTCTCAAAGGATATGTGATGAATAAGTCCAGGCCGGAGGGATGCATTGCAGAACGCTATTTAGTAGAAGAAGCAGTCGAGTATTGGTCTGAATTTATTCCGAATGTCGATGCAATTGAACTTCCAGTTACCCGGTACACCAATAGGATGGATGGTGAAGGCATTACCGGTGGTCAACTTGTAAGTGTTAGTATGGAGGAACTAACACGGATGCACTTGTGCGTACTTCACAACACGGTCGACGTGCTTCCTTTTATTGACCTGCACATGCGATCACTTGCTGAGAGAAATCCCACCAGAGATAGATCATGGATTGAAGTTGAGCACAATCGCACGTTTGTTGACTGGTTCAATGGTTATGTAGCAAATATGTTGTCACGGAAAAAAGAATCAGTGAATGAAAGAGTTAAGTGGTTATCCAGAATGCCTGATAGACATGTGTATTCATACAAGTGTTATCTTAGCAACTGATACACATTTTATACCAGAGATCATGATGCCACAAGTACTATGCAGAATAATGGAGTGTCCATTACTGCAACTGCAGTGGATCAATCAAATACTACTTACTTTGGACAGATTGTCAACATTTGAAAACTCGACTATATTGTTCACCGTCAACCAATCTTCGAGTGTAGTTGGGTGAGGATCCCTAACGGGGTCCAAGTTTAAAGTTCTGGGTTCGTACACGTTGATTTGAAGAATGTAAGCTCAACAAATTTTCTATGTCCCCGATCCAGTTAATAAGAAATGGTCCATTGTGGTTCTGTCAAACAAATTTAACAATAGTTTGCAGATTAGCGACCATGTCGATGAAGGTGTTGACACAATTGATGATCCTTTTCAGAACTTCACTCATTCTGTACCATCTTTCGATGATCCTGCAAATCCACGCCCATACCGGAGAATAATTAGAGATGAGGATGAATATGGCAATCCGGATCTTGTTAACATTTATGGTCATGAACGAGAAAAGTCAACCAAAAAACGAAAAAGAAAAATAAGTGCTAAAAAGAAATGTACGACTTTATTGAATGTTGTTTCTTTTGCTTTATTAAATGTTGTTTCTTCTGCTCTATTAAATGTTGTTTCTTCTGGTTTATTGAATATTGTTAGTTTTTTGTTTATTAAATGTTGTTTCTTCTGCTTTACAGGATCATGTCTCGTTTGCCATATCCCGGAGATGATGGAGATGATGATGGATATTCTGATGGAGATCATGGCGCATATGATCATGTTGCATATGATCGACAACATCCTGATGACTTGAGAGAGTGTGACACTGATGCTCCCACCACCACTAGCAGCTCCGGGGAGAAGCGCACTCGGGGTATAGTCACCATGTCATCTATTAAGAGAGCTCGTAGCAAGGGGAAAACACTTCAGGTAATTTTATTACAATTGAACAGTTTGAAATCGATAAATATATTGATTGATTGTTGAACCTAATTAAATACTATGTTATTGCAGTTATCGTTTAATGAGTTTGGACAGGCAATAGGAAAAGAGAGTGAGTCGTTGTCCTTCTACATTGGAGCTGCAGTCAGGAGCGTGATCCCTATCGTGCTGCCAACCAAGGACTGGCGTAGCCCCAAACTGACTCCTTTGAAGGAAAGATTATGGGACGAACTTACGATATGTTAATTATATGTTTATTGAAAGTTGTAATATGACCCTTAAATTTACTAAATTTTTATGTTATATGCGTATAGACTACATTCAGAGGTCTTGACCACACAAATAAGAAGCAAATATTGTCGCAAGCTGGAGTAATGGCCAAGAATTTTTGGGCTTGGTTGAGAAGTAACACACGAGATCCAGAAACTGGTCTTTACTCGACTAGTCCGCCTCCGGCGTATCAGAATAGGCCTATGGTGGCTCCATACTGGGAGGAGTTTGTGAGCAGAGCTATGGAGGATGATTTTCAGGTAAAATTGATCAATGTAATTTCCTCAATTTCTAATGCCCTAAGCTTTTCAGTGTTTATCATATTTCTATTATACTGTAGAATCGAAGTAATAAAAATTGCGAGCAAGCCAAGTCGATGGAGGCACGATATCGTGGATCCAACAAAGGTTATGCACGAATAAGAGAAAATATGGTGAGATCAAAATCCTAACTTTTAATTTTTTTTATATATTCACTTTTAATATATCTAATAAAGGGACACGTTAATCACTATCGTAGAAAGAAGAAAGAAGAAAAGCTGGAGAGAGTGAGCCTATTGTTACCCATTTCGACTTATTTCAGACTACCAGAAAGGGTCGAGATGGGAATATTCACGATCCCAGTGCAAGCGCATCATCGAAGAAGCGGTAATCTAT
Organism: Stenogyne calaminthoides; assembly: GCA_037126765.1. NCBI lineage: Eukaryota > Viridiplantae > Streptophyta > Magnoliopsida > Lamiales > Lamiaceae > Stenogyne > Stenogyne calaminthoides. The sequence goes on along the minus strand of JBBCBC010000008.1, from coordinate 6,914,914 downwards.
CCATTAATTTATCTTTCAATTACAAACTATTATTTCTAAACAAATAATTAAATAATAATATTTTGTTTTTGTGATTCAGGAGCGTCTATCTCAGACCATGACGCCCGACGACATCTGCATTATCGGCCCTGATGATCTGTTTGGACGGGATATAGGTCGCCAGGAGCATCCCGACCGCTTACGGAGTGTCAGATATGGCATGACGAAGACAACGTTAGCGATGGCACCTGGTCTTCAAACCATGAATATGGTGGGTATACTAACGAAACAGGTTGCCAAGTTGGCTAAAGATGTGGAACGTTTGAGGTTCGAGAGAAGAACGAGCCACGGAATGTCGTCGAGTGGAGCAAGCTGTGAATATAGTGTCGCTTAATGCTATGTTTTCAGCTAACACTGGGGACGACTTTATTGAGGCACTTCAAAACGTCTCTCAGGTATCAGATGTGTATGTCTCACATTTGTTTTAATTAAAGACTAGTGAATTAAAATTTTATAACTAAATATCTTATTCGAACAGCCAACGACCTTTTGCTACCTTTATTTGGAGGATCCCAATCGGTTGGTGGCCACAGGAACATTGCACAGCTCCCATGGAATGATTCATGGTCATCCCATCACTCCTGGTTTCGTGAGGGTCACACTCGATGTACCCAGAATAGGACAAAAAGGATTCAAGAATGCCAAAACCAATCGATGAAGCCGTCCACGATCGGAATAAATGGATCGGGCACTTCATCGAATGGCCGAGCAACTTGGTCTCTAGCACCATGAGGGTAAAATATATGTTATTAAAGTTCATTATCTTATTTGTGGTTCTAAATAATATTGCAAATTAATTGTAGAATCTGCCGACACCACAAATGCCTCGGAAGAAATCACCACAAAAGCTAAAGAGAAATCGAGGGGTGTCATAGAGCAATCGGAGGGGAGAAACGAGGACTCGCTTTTCGGACTTGGTTATCCCATGATCAAGACTTAGATCACGATGATTATGTACAGTCTAGGGTGCACCAGATGGTATCGTCTAATGCTTTCGAGATCGTCACAGTTCCCATGCTTGCTCACTTTCATCAGAATACTTTCCAAGAATTCGTCAGTGAGGAACATGTGCGCGAAGTCTTGAATGACGAGTGGTTGAGTGCAACCACCATAGCCCTTTACCTCAGGTATGTGTTTACTAATTCTCAATATTCACTTTCTGTATAGTTTAATTTTCTTTTTAAATATTAATTAGCATATATATGTTGGTTAAAGATATTTGGGGGTGAGGTATATCTATCCGAGATGTCCCGAGCAAGTGGAATGTATTCCTTCGTCTCCCCAAGTTGTCTTGCATATTGGGTGATAGGGTACATACCATGGATGGGTTAGTTAATCATATGCTGAATCAAACTGGGAGCGATCATCTCATTTTTTGGCCAACAAATGTGGGGTGAGTGATAAACATTTCGTTAAAATTTGTATTCATATTTATAATATTTGCACATATATATGCTAAATTTGCAGTTAATTTTAATATTCTCAATATAATATAGGAACTATTGGGTGCTGGTCGTCATACACATTGTCGCGAGTCGTTTCGGTTGATGAGTATTATGTGGCTAATTTAATTACAACTCGCAAACAAAACATATACGTGTAAGATAAACAGTAAATAAGATGAATTTGTTGACCCAGTTCGTCAACAAATGACTACTCTGGGGGCATACCAAGCCAGGATGTAGTATTATGAGCTTTACACGTACAGTTCTTGATACATCTTATGAAGATGAATCGATGCAGGTTATCGAATGAGTTCTAGGGTTTTTCATATATGTGGATGAACACTCTAATTTCTCTGTTCCTCACCTCTCAGGGGATTTTTTGGAAATTTATATTTACGGGATTATTTTCTGAACCAACCCCTTTCTTCTTCTTTTTTCTTCCATTTATAGTACTTCGTCAAGCATGAGCTGGATTCTTTGGATCATGCAAGAACTCCGGTGGTGTTGCCACGTTTCTGACTTCATCTTCTAGATTGATCTTTGTACAAACGTCGTCTGTAGGACGCTCTTTTGATCGTCAGAATTAATCTTTTGTTCGGTTGGACTTTCTGTTCGTCGCTTTTAAGATGTCAGATCTTCAGGAGATTTGAGTTCAACATCTTGACTGGTTACGTTTGTTCGGTGAAATTTCGAAAGCAATTACGATCATTGGCGAACAAAAGTAACTCATCCACCGGGCATGATTATTATATTCAAATATTACACGCAGTATTTCTTTTTGATGTTCGATTAATCCCGATTTATTATATCGAACACAACAATACCCAACCGGTCGCTTTGTATTCTACATTGGGCCTACTTTGTTAAAATCTGACAAGCCCACGTTTGGCATCGCTTCAAATTCGCAACTGAAACTTGAATTAGTACCGGTGTCTATTTAAATCATATTTCCCCTTTTAAAAATTTTTCCTTTCTCTCTACTCTTTTATCGTCTTCCGTGATTCGAAAGTTTCCGTGAAGGATTCATTGTTCGTGAAGAAATTCATTCAGTAATCTGCCGATTCTTCTTCTACTTTATAATCATGACCTCTTTGCTCGAATTCCTCCGTTCAATCCGACCATTATAGTTCCTTCGCCTTCCCCCATTAGTAGAATCCGTAATAATGTAAGTACATCGGAGGCAAATGCCTCAATTCAGGATTCGATGGCAATTTCGGCAACCATTTACCGTCCTTTCTTGACGACCGATAAAGCTGAGAAGTGGGATAGGGTTTGTCCCGTAATGATTAAATGGGACGATTCTCGATTATAATTCTTCGCCTTCAAATTCAAATTAGGTCTATGGCTATTGATAATGTTGATGTAGATAGAAATGATCTTTAGCGGGGGGAAATCAAGCAAATTTAGTCGAATCGAACATAGGTGTAGATGGTGGGCAAAACTCGAACTTGGTATACTGTTGGTGTTCTCACGGTCCAACATATAGCGAGTATAATGCTCGTTATAATTTTGGCTTGCCTTAACAACCTCATAGGATTAGTGTAGAGAACGAGTACCCAACGAGCAAAATGGAAAAGCATAATTGATGTAGATATGCTCGTCACCGCATAGAATTTATGAAACCCCTAAGGATGTCTTTTTTTTCGGGCACCCGTCCCGATGATGGGCCGACCAACCCCCCGAGGGTTGTGTTGCCGTGAATTTGGACACCATGGAGGCTGGTCTTCGATTTCCTCTCCATCCAAGCAATTACCGTTTGCTCGTGGAATGGAATATCTCCATTACACAACTTAAACCGAATGGATGGCATATGGTTATGAGTTTTTTTGGCGTTGTTCGCAAAATGAAACCAAGGTATTATCCTTCGGCAAATTTGAACTTGCTTTCGGTTAGTGCACTTGACTCGTCCGAGGGGCGAACATGGGTGGTTGTTTATGCAAGCTAACGCCAAGTGCAAAATTATCGAGGATGCGAATAAAATAAATGATCGGAAAGAGAAGTTACGGGTTCGTGGGGGGCGATTGGAAAAGCCCGGCCTCTGGAAGCGAGCCAAATGCTCGTTTGGACATCCTAATCGACTTTGGAGTGTACCAAGTAAGTGATTTTGTATCTTTCATTCTTCAATTTGAACCGATTTTTAACTCACTTTTTATTTCGAGGATTCCGGCCCGCGACGGATAAGGAGACAAACGGCGGCTATTTCATTGACGTTTGGCATGAGATTGATCTGGAACCTCGTTGAGAAAGATCCGTGATAACCTTGAACACCGCCGAACGAGAAAGAAAAGGAGGTTTGTTCGTGCCTCCTCATCATCTTGTTGTTGCTGATCCTTCCTAGAAGGATTATCTTTTGTTTTTGTATAAGTTTCGGTTTTTTGTTCGCCGTCACCCGCCCGGATTCCGATTTCGCTTTATTTATAGTTTTTTCCAATTGGACTATCGCCGAGTACGCCCCGAACACACCGAGATGGCTCAAGAAAAAGGCCACGTGAACTTGTTGATTCAGCCGAGCGCAGAAGCTCACGAATGTGCAGAGGTGAGGCGAAAGGGCCAAACGACCTCATCCGGGTCCCCGAGAATCAAGTCGAAAGCACAGAGGGGCTCCTGCTCGGCCGAAAGCATGGGGTGGCTGAACAAACTCCACCAAAAAAAGACCAAGGGTGGAGATCGTGGAACAGGCGGCTGTTTAACAGGCCTGCCTTAACAAAGGGCTGATCGAACAAAGGGCCAACCGAGCAACCTCAAACAAGCATCGATGCCAGCCAGTCGACTCCGGACCCCTACCGTCGAGGCGATCAGAGCGGCCGCTTCTGTTGTTGGTCCCATTTCGCAGATTGTCGAAATGGAAGTTGGCACATCTTCTCCTCCTCCAGCTGGACCTCGATCATGGACTCCAATAGACTCCGAGCTACGATCTCCCGAAGATAAATCATTCCTGGGATGGGATCCAGCTCGCGTGGGCAGGTACATTTTGCTCGCTCTGTAGCTGCTTTGGTTTCTGGTCGATATCTCTATACTCACTTGGTCAACATGTATATACTGTAGGTTGAGCAGGTTGTCGCCCTTAATGCCCGACCTAAAGAATTACTTTTGCTCGCCGAGTGTTCGCAAAGTTCCAGGCGTGCCGGAGCATGTTCAAAAAGCTTGCCAGACTCCTGTTCGAGCGTGGACTACTGATCTGGAGGAGTCTACGACGGGTCCCACCCCCTTGGAAACTATGCGTTTGGGGCTGGTGCTTCAGGGTCAGTCTTTGGTCGCTCTTGAGAAAGCTTATGCTCAGTCCGCTAACATCCAAGCCAATTATTTGGCTTTGATTAGGAACTTCGAAGACAAAGTGATCGAGCTGAACAGGTCCGTGATGAATCGAAATTGGCTCAGAGCAAAACTGCTTTAAGATAAGTCGGGCGCCTAAACGGGCTCAAGAGGATGCTCGCCAATTTCAAGAGGATGCTCGCTTTAGCTCAAGAGGATGCTCGCTACACAAGAGAGGCAATCGAATCGGCCTCGAGAGGAGGTGATCAATATACTAAGGGCTCAAGAAGAATGAATGTTGAGCTTCAGAACTGGCCGGTGTTGAAAAATGGAAAGTGAGAGGGATTTAATCTTGGCTAACAAATTTCATCGTTGTCAAGAGACTAACACTTTCGCTTAGGCCTTGAAAACTCTAAGTCGCATGACGCATTTAATACATTGACTCCATGTCTAATTTCTCGTGATATTTGCGCTTTTTGCCGACGTCGCTCGATCTGCTCGCCACACACTCAACAAATGAAAGCAAATTGCCCCCTCATATCCGACTTTTTTCAAAGAACACGGTTGATAACCCTCCGGATCGCAACCTCCCAATGTCAGATTTGAATGGTCTGTGTGACTTTTTCCGTTCTTCCTGAAGGATCAAAATTGACGATCCAATTCCGGATGAAGAGGAGAACTCAGACGTTATTGCTACTGAGGTTGCCGATCAAAATCTTCACACTGAATCTGGGATCAATCAGGTACAGGACGAGCAAGAACCTCCTGTAACCGAGCAAAGTGCGCCTCCCAGCGAGCATCTGATACCCGGACATCCTGAAGCTGTTGAGGGGACCGAACATAATGTGTTCGACATTTCTCTTCCATCTACCCCTAATTTTGACTTTATGCCTTGATGTCTTTTTTCTTTGTAAGACTTGTGTAACTTTTTGTCTTCTTCACTTTTTAATTCGAACAATATATCTTTAACTGTTTCTTGTTGATACTTCTTCTTTTGTCCGAATATTTCTTCAATTGAACAAATGAATTTCATATTGAATTGTTTCCTCTAACCTGTTTGTTGAGGATGAATGTTGATACTTGTGTTGCTCGATATTTTCTTTGTTGCTTTACGTTAAACTTTTATTGCTTTCCGGTTTTGCCTCTTTTCTTGAATGAATTGAACATTGGGTCGCTTTTATGCCCGCCCCCCCGACTTCTTTCGGTTTTGATTGTCTTATTGACGTTGCAATCGGTTGATCGTCTTATTTAGGTGCGACCAGATGGGTTACTTTATGAACCCCCCCTTTCTTGGTGCGCGATCGTCTTATTTAGGTGCGATCACTTCGTACTCGGGCCGTCTTATTTAGCTGCGACCACGTATTTCGTCACCCGCTCGTGCTACGGGTATCTGTAAGTACTAGTCGGCTTATGATCATAGCGTACCATTACTCATTTTTTTCTTTGGAATCGAATAGGAATTCGTTCGCTCGGTGTGAACATAGACTGGGCTCGTTCGTCTTTGTTCGTCGTCCGCTTTAGGTGCGACCTCAAATAAACTGAACTAGAATCTCTTTAGCTTAACAAAAGTACATATATCTTTCTTTTTTTTTTGCAACACTTTGTATTCTATTACATCGCTCATGAAGAAGACTATCTATTACACAACTATTGTTATCGACAAGGGTTTTGAATTTAAATCTGTCTTGAGTAGACACTTAACCGGCCTCACCTTTGTCCGGGCGGAATTGATGTTGACAAGGATGTGGGTACATCAGTCGTCTACCCTTTCTTTCTTTTGTAACATGCTCAAGCAAAGAAGAAGATAAACTTTTGTCCCTCCTGGACAAGTTGCGGTTATCTTGGCGTGCCATGGCATGAGCATGTGGCGTAGCATTTCGCCGCTTTAAAATAGGTGCGAGCAAAATTTTCAGCTCGCACCATTCTGTCCCCTCCAGTAGATGCCTGAGCATCAGCATCGGCATCTTATTTTGGGTGGACACTATGACATCCCTCCCCTTCAGAGGAGATTTTGGGGATGCATAGGGGACTCATGGCTTGGTCATCGCTGCAGAAGCGATGAGTAACGTGGAGTGGCAACCATGACACTGCCGAGCATCTTGAGTCCGGAACGGGCTTCAACCTGTGCTCGCAAAGTCATACGGGGTAAAAGACTCGTATCAGGGCAGACGCTTGATTCAGCTGAATGATTGTTGAACCGAAAGCTGAATTCTTCTACGTCTGGGGGCATACTAAACCATCTTCCTTCTGAGAATCGCAGTATTTTTTCTTTTTTCTTCTTCATCTTTTTTTTTCCTTTTTTCCTGCTTTTCTTAACCATAAGTATGCCCCTATTTATAGAACTGTCCCAAGCTAGTGCTGGCATAGATAACTGGTGCTAGCTCTCTTATTTTTGCTCTCCTTTTTGACATCTGTTCGGCTTTTTGACAGCTCTTGCTCAAAAAATTAACTCATCCCTGCATGGCTGCCACCACTTGTCAACTTGCTCCGACACGTATCTTCTATTGACAACTCGTTCTGACACGTATCTCCTGTCTGTCAATAGTGCTGTCCAGCTTTTTTCTTGAAGATATGCATCGAAAATAATATATTCTTCTTTTATGATCGTCCTACTCATTTGGACTGAATGGCTGATTGTGTTCGGCCAACAATATGCTCGCTTTAGCTGTTTTAACTTTGTTCGGCCGATACTATACTCGCCTTTATTGATAATATTTTTTCAAATTTGACGCGTTCCACGAGTAAGACAATGGGACTCCATTCAGGTCCTCCAAGTCATATGCCCCGTTTGGTAAACGTTCTGTGACTCTGAAAGGACCTTCCCATGCTCGACCGAACACACCACTGGGTACCCCATCGACGCTTTAAAACCATTTTCGCCCACATTGAACTGCGCAGATTCGGACTTTGGAATTATAAAACTTTTCTGATCTCTTTTTGTACATAGCATTCTTGAAATCAGCCTCCGCCTTCCTTTCTTCCAACAGTCCGAATTCAGAGCGAGCGCCTGGTCATTAATATGCTCTCCAAAAGTCATTGTTCGATGACTTGGAACTTTGATTTCTGCGGGTATAACAGCCTCCGCACCAAATGCTAAAGCAAAAGGGGTCTCTGCAGTTGATGTTCTGAAAGTTGTTCGGTAAGCCCACAATATTTCAGGCAATTCTTCAGCCCATCCTCCCCCCTTGGAATTATCAAGTCTAGCCTTGAGGGTATGCTTGATAATTTTATTGACGGCTTCGACTTGACCATTTGACTGGGGATAATATGGAGTTGAGTAGCTTTTTTCCCCCCATGGAAAGCACAATTTTGTCTAAATTCACTTCCATCGAATTGTTTGCCGTTATCCGTGACCAATGATCGGGGAAGCCCAAATCGACAGATGATGTTTTTCCAAACAAAGTTCCACATCCTTTGTTCGGTGATTTTAACAATTGCCCGCTTCCACCGCCCATTTAGTATAATAATCAACGGCTACCACAAAGATATCTAACTCCCCGATGTGCCAAGAGGAAATGGGCCGATTAAATCGATCCCCATTTAGCAAATGGCCATGGACTATAAACTGATACTAATTCTTCAGGTGGGCTATGAATGAGTGGAGCATGTACCTGGCACTGATAACATGCACGAGCATATGCAAGCGAATCCTTTCTAAGGGTTGGCCAATAATAACCTTGCCTGATTATTTTATGTGCGGGCGAGCCCAATTGCATGATTTCCGCACACTCCATCATGGATTTGTTGCGTATACATGTCCTCTTCAGAGTAATACACTTCAAAAGTGGAAGAGAGAAGCTTTTTTTGTACAAATGCTCGTCTATAATAGTATATCGACTCAGATCGGAATCCGAGCATGAAGTAGTTTGTGCTTTATTTTCAGGAGAAGTCCCTTTTGTAAATAACTCATTATTCGAGTCATCCAAGTTTCTTGTTCGCTTGTTATCCAGGCGATCGCAATCTCGAATCGATGGCGATAGCCGTGGACGATCACAATGTTCGTTGTGTTCGCACTCCTTCTCTTGTTGCCAGCGTGCCAAAAGCATCGCGAACGAATTACCCAATCGTGGTAATTGTTCAATGAAAACTTGGTCAAAATGCTCGAGCAACTCTTTTTGCTAGTTGTTGATATTGTGCCATTTGTTCATTTCGGGCCTCATACTATTTTCGTTATTTGATAAACGATTACCGAGAATCATTTATAGATCATCGACCTCGAATTCCCATTGTCATTGCCATCCAGAGTCCAAATGATCAAAGCTTCATATTCAAATTTCATTATTTGTATATTTGGAAAATCAAATCGAATGGTTTGTTAAACGTTTTGCCTAGTTCATTTGATGAGAACTACGCCCTTTCTCGGCTCTTGAACTTGTTGATGATCCATCAACATACATGTGCCATGGTTGATCGACAATTCGCCAGAATTTGTGGATATGTCAACTCAACCATGAAATCGCCATAGCGGCCCTTCATCATTGTCAGTGGAGCGAAAGTAACGCCGAATCGTCCTAACTCCACCGCCTATTTGAGCAATCCGCCCAAGTATTCGTCGGTGGAGGACTTGGCGCAATGGAAACGCAATCAATACCTCTCAATCGAGTGGTCGAAAAAAATATGGTCGCAATTTTCGCACACTCATTACGAGGGCGATGCTAATTTTTCCAATGGAGGATACCGGAGTTTCGGCTTCTTTTAAAGACTTGGCTAACATAATAAATGGGTAAATGTGTTGTCTCTTACGCCTGCATGAGCACAACATCGATCGCGATGTTCGGGATCGCAAAGAAGATACAGATAGAGTTGTTCGGCTGGGATAGGCTTTAGAAGGTCACGAGTATCCGCAAGGTATTGCTTTAATGATTCAAATGCATTTCGCAATGCTCGGTCCATCGAAATTTCTTCTTCTTTAATGCATCAAAGAAAGGTTTACATTTGTCCCCATTTCGTGATATAAACCGCTTACTTTTAAGTTAATCGTCCGGGTTAACTTTTGGACTTCTTTCACATTTCGGGGGGCTTGCATATCGAGCATTGCTTGAATCTTTGATGGGTTTGCATCAATCCCCGTTGACTAACCATATGTCCGAGGAATTTTCTGAATGAATCCCAAAACCGCATTTTTGGGATTTAACTTCATATTATACTTCCTCAATATATCAATCGTTTGTGAGAGGTGGGTGATGTGGTCTTCCTTATGTTCGCTCTTTACCACAATATCATCGATATATACCTCGATTGTTCGGGCCGATGTGTTCGGTTTAACATTTTGTTCACCAAACGTTGATACGTTGCTCGCATTCTTTAATCCGAATGGCATGCGTTGCCAACAAAGACATGTTCTTTTCATCGCAGAATCGTCAGTATTCTTTTGATCGTCCGGATGCATTGGTATTTGGTGATAACCAGCGAACGCATCCATAAATGTCATGAGTTCATGGCCCGCTGTATTATCAACCAAATAATCAATGTGGGGCATCGGAAAATTATCTTTTGGACATGCCTTATTCAAATCGGTGAAATCGATATACGAGTCTCCAAGATCCATTTGATTTCGGCGAACGAGCAGGGGTGGTTAAGCCATCTTGGGCATTTTACCTCTCGGATCAGTTTGTTGTCGAGCAGCTTTTTGATTTCATTATTCATCGCCGATATTTTTCCGGACTAAATTTTCTACGTTTTTGGACAAACTGGAGCTTGTATTGGATCAAGGTTGAGGGAGTGGCAGTATGCTCGGATCTATTCCAACCATGTCCTCGTGTGACCATGCGAACACATCTAAATTTGCTTGAAGGAAAGTAATTATTTCTGTTCGGATTGGTTCAGGTAATTCTGAACCAACGAACACTTCTAACTCAGGTCTGTTCGGGTCGATACTGATTGGTTCCAATTGCTCAACAGAGTCGCTTCGCTTTTTTTTGCTTCCACCGAGGGTCTTGAATGGATCCTCGGGGCTCATCATCAACCTCCATGGGTTCAAAACCTATGCGAGGCTCTAGGTCCGATTGCTCGTTCGGCTGATCAATATTCATTTGTTCTAGGAGATCGGGGGAATTAGTTGTCTTTCCGAAGTTTATGTTCGCGCCTTTACAGATTTGCACGAATAGTTATGCTTTCCCGAACTCATGTTCGCTTCGGAAGACGTAGACGGTGTTTTTACTCACCGGCTTGACTCACCAATCTCCCCTGTTTGTTCCATCATGTTAACAATATTTTGTTTTTCTGGTACACATGACAGCAAACAATCTCGAGCCTTCTTTTGATCTCCTTTTACACTCCCCGTTCCATCTTGTGCCGGAAATTTAACACAATAGTAATCGTGGAACAGCCGCTTTGAATTTCGAATAAGCGGGCGACCTAGAAACCCATTATAAGTGGGATCGAGCATCGACGATTACAAAAATCTAACATTCTTGTTCGTCTAATGTCCGAATTCAAAGTTGATTCTAGCTCGACTCTAACCTAATCATACCATAGGGTCGGGTTACAGATTCCCCAAAACCCATTATAGTATGATTACATGGTTCAATATAACTGCTCAAATCCCCAACTTGTTTTTCCATCTGGCGAAGGGTATTAACGAACAAAATGTTTGCATAAGCCCCAGTATCAACTAAGAGGCGATGTACCTTCAACCCAAGGAGACGAGCACTGATGGTTAAGGAGTCGTTATGGGGAGTTATAATCCCGCCGACATCGCCCTCCGAGAAAATGATTTGGTGTGTAGGTGGGGGAACCGGATGATGTGCTCGCCACCTTTACCGATGGATGTTCTGCGATGGCACGATCTCCATCTTTTTGCGTCTGTTAGATAACGTTGACGCTGGTAACATCCACCCACAGGACCATATTCAGGACGTATCATGTGGATTTCTTGGCTTTCTCGACCTCTTCCCACAGTTGGAGGCCCTCTTTTGGTCGTTTCAGATCTCTTACGTGATTCTTCGGGATCACTGTCAAATGTTTGTTCGACCTTTCGCTTTCCCCTTCGGTCCCGGGTCCTTTTCGTCCGCTGAATCCTCGTCACGGCTTTTTTAAGAACGGGGAAAGACGATTTTCTTCATATAGCTTCCAAAGTTGGCGGAGTAAATCGCGACAATTTTTCAGATTGCGCCCGATGTACTCGTGATAATTAGATTTGGAAGCGTTAAGTCGACGCTTATCCATTACAATTCTTCTTGGCCTGTCCAACATGTCCCGATCTTTAATTTGATTAAAGATAGTTTCTGCAGAAACGCCCAAAAGACTTCGTAGGGCATTTGCTTCCGCTCTTTGTTCAAAAGGTTTGAAGGAGGCTGGGGATCTGTACCCCCCTTCATTCATTGTTTTTCTTTTGAAAAGCTTTCCTAGTGATAGGCTCTGTCTCAATTGTGATTGTGCGAGCAAATCTTGCATGGCTATAATTTTAGCCGCCGCTTTCTAAACTCGAGTATGAGTTCGCCAATCTTGATGCATGGCCTTCCACATGTCTCATTTTAAAGTCGGGCCCGACCACCGCGAGGATCTTAGCATCCTCTTCATTTGGGGCTCCATCATATAAACATTTATCAAATCTTTCTATGTATGATCGATCGAGACTCACCTTTTAATTGGGAAAAATGCGCCAACCTTTGTTTTAAAGCAGTATGCAGCACACATATGGACGAGAAATGGGACAAAAATTGCCGTCCCGGTTGCAGCGAAAAGATGTGATGGATGCAATGGGTAAAGTGGTAAACCACCTATGTGCTCGATCACCCAAAGTCATGGGGAATGATCGGCCTTCGCGTCCGCATCTCAGAGCCCCCATCGCGATCATAAAGTCCGAAAAATTTGCCGAGATGGACATGAGGATCCGACTCAAAGATTTAAAATAGGAATTGGTGGTCGGGTCTTTGCGACTTTCTCTTGGACTTGCCGCCATGATCGCTGGAGATAATGGCGAACAAGGTATCAGGCTCGTTCGAGGGTAGCTCTTAGTCGCGCCGACGGCTTGTAATTCCTCGATGGCTTTTTGCATTTCTGCAAATTTCGCGGGACTGATAGACTTAGATTGGGGTTGTTTCCCATCATGAGGATCTCGTGGATCATGCTCGTGATGGGGCAGTCCCCCTCTCCAAGTTTGTCCTTGACTACCCAATCGGTGATGGATAGACAACTTTGTTCCGCCGATATTTGTTCGGTGTCGCGGATGCTTTTGAAGATCCGATCGCGCGGGCACCTCTATTGGATGTCTCTTTCCCGGATCCCGCCGCCTATTATTGCCGATTAGGTCTTTGGCGGAGAGCCTCAAACGCCCAAACGCTTGATGGTCTAGATTCTTTTGAGGTCGTTTCGTCATCCGACGATATCATCGCTTTTTTACTAATCCGCTTTGGTGTTTTCTTTTTAGCTTGCTTCATTTTGTCGGGTGTATGTGAGTGTTGCTCTTCCCCTTTTGAGCCTCTAACCGCTTAATTCTTTTTACGCCCTTTCTTTTCAGGCTTTCAGTAGCAAAGAAAGTGATTGCTCTTGTAGTGGCCGCCGGATTATTGGCTATATCCTCAAGATTAATAGTTTCCACTGCCTGATCTTTATGAGGCTGACGCTGGGCCTCTTTTCGGTCATATGGTCGGCTTTGTTCCGACCTCTCCGTTTGGGTGTTCCTAGATTGAGGCATTATATTTCTTTTTTCTGCCTCGGCTAACTAGGGGGTTTGTGTATGGGTTGGTTTTTTTGGATTTGGATTCGAAAATTACCTCCTTCTAAATACAAATTGTCGTGAAGTCGTTTCGGTTGATGAGTATTATGTGGCTAATTTAATTACAACTCGCAAACAAAACATATACGTGTAAGATAAACAGTAAATAAGATGAATTTGTTGACCCAGTTCGTCATCAAATGACTACTCTGGGGGCATACCAAGCCAGGATGTAGTATTATGAGCTTTACACGTACAGTTCTTGATACATCTTATGAAGATGAATCGATGCAGGTTATCGAATGAGTTCTAGGGTTTTTCATATATGTGGATGAACACTCTAATTTCTCTGTTCCTCACCTCTCAGGGGATTTTTTGTAGGCTATATTTCTGGGATTATTTTCTGAACCAACCCCTTTCTTCTTCTTTTTTCTTCCATTTATAGTACTTCGTCAAGCATGAGCTGGATTCTTTGGATCATGCAAGAACTCCGGTGGTGTTGCCACGTTTCTAACTTCATCTTCTAGATTGATCTTTGTACAAACGTCGTCTGTAGGACGCTCTTTTGATCGTCAGAATTAATCTTTTGTTCGGTTGGACTTTCTGTTCGTCGCTTTTAAGATGTCAGTTCTTCAGGAGATTTGAGTTCGAACATACTGACCTGGTTACGTTTGTTCGGTAGGCTGGCCGAGCAATTCTGATCAGTTGGCGAACAAAAAGTAACTCATCCATCGGGCATGATTATTATATTCAAATATTACACGTGTCGCTCTTTGATGTTCGATTAATCCTGATTTATTATATCGAACACAACACACATGAATACATTAAGTGTGTATTTTATGGACCCAGCTCAGGATGGAGTTCATTCAAATCGCCCTGATCTCGTTTCATTTATGGAAGCGTAAGTTCATTTTTAATATTCTATATAATGATTTGTTTTACTTTTAAAATTATGCATATTTAATCTATTTTTATTTTTTAATTATAATAATAATAGTGTGATGACAATGTATCAGAGTTGCCTTCTGAGTCAAGGTTCAAGATCTAAGTTAAATAAAGTGAACTAGATTAACATTAAGGTAAATTTAATTTAGTAAATTATCAAATTAATAGAAAGAAATCATAATTGTAATACGTGATTATAATTGTTAATCAACAGGTTCCGAGGCAACGAGATAATGAACATTGTTGACATTTTGTGTGTTTCTTTATTGAAGATATAATCCGCACTTCTCTAACGAACATTCCTCTCAATGTAAGTCAATTTATCGATTTATTTAAATTATTATTGATTGAATAAAAAATCATACTATATTGATTGATTCGTTGTTTGCAGTTTGTCTATGAACGTGAGCTCAAGTCTTACTATAAGAAAAGACTGGAGAAATGGAAAAACGATTGGACGGGGTACCTTTACAATCGATTTTTATATTCATACGACATTGAGTGATCGTTGTTTGAAATTTTGGTAGCATGTAATTAAATTATATATTTGTGATGATATATATTTCATGATTTTGGTGTATTGGACGTATGTTTATGATCTGTATGTTTATTTATTTCATGATGTGTATGTTTATTTATTTGATATTTTGGTATTGGACGTATATGTGGTATAAGTTTTGGTTTATGGTTTTATTATAGAATTTTTGGTTTATGGTTTATGGTTTATGGTATTGGACGTATATATAAGTTTTGGTTTATGGTTTTATTATAGGATTTTTAAAATATAAATTAATAATTAAAAAAAAAAGATGTTGGACAACGGTTTATAACCGCTGTCTATCTAACATAATAAAAGAAATTATTAAAAAAAAAGAAGTTAGACAACGGTTATTAACCGCTGTCCAAGCCCCCCTCTTGCACTGCGGTTGAAAACCGCTGTCCAAACCCAATCTTTTGGACAACGGTTTTTTAATAGTTGTCCAAGCTTGGACAGCTGTTACTTGGACAACTGTTATAACCCCTCTCTAAGGACTATTTTAACAGTTGTCCAAGCCCAAATGTGTATTAGTGAATATCCAGGTGTGTATCCAAGGTTTTCATCCAACTCGAGATTCGGCGGACGGGTGGAGATGCGCCCATTCCCCTAATGGCCTATACCACACAAATTCTGCCTACAAACAGATGATATGCTACAACAGTCAACTACGGAGGTGCAAGGACAAGAGCGCAGAGCTTTTGGAAGACTTTGGAAATGTTTCGCCCCTCGTCGTGTCAAGGCGATTTCATAGAAACTGCTCAAGAATCGAATGACTACTATGGATCAGCTTGTTAGCCGTGGTCTATCTCATGTGGTGGGCAACTCAATTTGTAGACTCTGTAACTTGGAAGAAGAAAATATTTCACATCTTTTCTTCCATTGCGGATTCGCCCGGGAGCTGTGGTCACTATATCATCAGTGGATGGATCCATACCCTCATTGCAACACACGGTACCCCGATTGGCCACTTCCTGTAGAATGACTCAATTCTGGGTTTCGGTAAGTCTTCTAAAGTCGCGGATACGATATGGTGTGGAATGGTGTGGAGCATTTGGCAAGAGGGAAACGATCGTATCTTCAATGGGGAAATTTCTAGTGCCTTGAAGATATGAGAGGAATTTAGAGCTAGAATGTGGTCCTGGTTATCTATGTCTCAATGAGGTTCACGGTCTTCCCTTCTGTTCCTGGTTGGCGGACCCTCGCGTGGTGAGTGATATATTTTTGAAATCTTAGTTTGTTATTACTGTGTTGTGCATTGGTGTTGGGTGCTGGTTTTTTGCTGTAAAACATTGAGCTGTACATTTCTTCTGGTGGCTAGAATATGCCTTGTATTCCTAGCTATCAGTTTGGTGATTAATACATTTTCCTGATTAAAAAAAAAATAAAAATAAAACTTTAAAGGTCTAATTTAATTTATCAGACTTTAGATAACAAATTCGATTTATTAGGCTTTAAGCCTTTAACAGTCCAATTTAATTTACTAAACTTTAGAGGCTCAATTTGTTTTATTAAATTGATTAAACTATTAGTTAATTATTTATCTTAGAAATTGACCTTATTTAAATTTCAAATTAATAATAAATTCAATTGACATTTAACACATAAATTTCACGTGTCGTAATTTAATTCACGATTAAATCTCTTTGCTTATATATAAAAGTTTCATTATGCAATTGAGTTATATTTTGTGTGTATTTTTAGATTGTTTCATTAAATATATTAGTTATTTTACTATAGAGTCTAGTTCATGTGAATCAATTGCAAGATGCAATTGATGCATTTTTAACTTTTTAACTCATATTTTAATGGATAATAACAGGATGCATAATCGTTCTTTTACTGTGAAAAAGAGAAAAAAATTGTTTGGTGAAAATTTATAGATTAAAATCTCTGTTTTAAAAACCCGGTCCAACCGGCCGGTCCAACCGGTCGGACCGACGAACAGCTCTTAACCGGTCCAATAGCGGTATATAAAACTGCTATTGGACCGCTACCCCTAAAACCGGTTGAAAACCGGTCAAAACCGAAAACCGGAAACCGGTCAACCGTTAAACCAACGGTTTTAACCGGCATCCATTAAATTTTTTATTTTTATTTTTACTGAACTGAGAAAACGTTCGACGATTTCTTCCTCGTTTCAAACTCTTGTATTGTATTTGACATCTACTATGTTTGTTTTATGTTATGACTTGTGACTTTTGTATTATTGATGACATTTCTATTATGTTTGGAAGTTGAAACTTGAAAGTTGGAACTATTTATGTTAATGAACATTTTTATTATGTTTAGAAATTTAAGTTTGAACTTTGAAGTGACTTTAGATACTTTATATTCACTTATCATACTCTATATTTTGATTTTTTTTTAAAAATTATGCATACTATATATATATAATATTTATTATGACGTCACACCGGCTCAATCCGGTCCAACCGATCCGACCTCGGCCCAACCTTTTTTTGGGGTCGTCCGGTTCAACTTCCGGTTCCAGTTTTTAAAACATATGTTAAAATTACACAAATTGCACTGTTCTTTTAACGGTGCACAATGTGTTACTCTGTAATCTATATTGAAAGTGAAGATAACAAATTCGATTTATTAGGCTTTAAGCCTTTAACAGTCCAATTTAATTTACTAAACTTTAGAGGCTCAATTTGCTTTATTAAATTGATTAAACTATTAGTTAATTATTTATCTTAGAAATTGACCTTATTTAAATTTCAAATTAATAATAAATTCAATTGACATTTAACACATAAATTTCACGTGTCGTAATTTAATTCACGATTAAATCTATTTGCTTATATATAAAAGTTTCACTATGCAATTGAGTTATATTTTGTGTGTATTTTTAGACTGTTTCATTAAATATATTAGTTATTTTACTATAAAGTTTAGTTCATGTAAATCAATTGCAAGATGCAATTGATGTATTTTTAACTTTTTAACTCATATTTTAATGGATAATAACAGGATGCATAATCGTTCTTTTACTGTGAAAAAGAGAAAAAAATTGTTTGGTGAAAATTTATAGATTAAAATCTCTGTTTTAAAAACCCGGTCCAACCGGTCGGACTGCGAACCGCTCTTAACCGGTCCAATAGCGGTATATAAAACTGCTATTGGACCGCTACCCCTAAAACCGGTTGAAAACCGGTCAAAACCGGAAACCGGTCAACATTTAAACCGGCGGTTTTGACCGGCTTCCATTAATTTTTTTTTTTTACTGAACTGAGAAAACGTTCGACGATTTCTTCCTCGTTTCAAACTCTTTTATTGTATTTGACATCTACTATGTTTGTATTTTATGTTATGACTTGTGACTTTTGTATTATTGATGACATTTCTATTATGTTTGGAATTTGAAACTTGAAAGTTGAAACTATTTATGTTAATGAACATTTTTATTATGTTTAGAAATTTAAGTTTGAACTTTGAAGTGACTTTAGATACTTTATATTCACTTATCATACTCTATATTTTAATTTTTTTTTAAAATTATGCATACTATATATATATAATATTTATTATGACGTCACACCGGCTCAATCCGGTCCAACCGATCCGACCTCTGCCCAACCTTTTTTTGGGGTCGTCCGGTTCAACTTCCAGTTCCGGTTTTTAAAACATAGGTTAAAATTACACAAATTGCACTGTTCTTTTAAACGGTGCACAATGTGTCACTCTGTAATCTATATTGAAAGTGAAGATAATAAATATCATGTTCTTATTTAATTTGGTCATGCAAAGATCTTCCATGGAATTTGTTGTCCAAAAGTTGCGTTCTGGGTCCTTATATAGGGAAGCCTTCTCCATTGCATATCAGAGAAGTATGCACAATTTTTTCAACATCAGCTAATCTAGACTAAATCAATAAAAGTTGAATCAATATAAGTATGCCCTTAGGGTGACCTTGGGCATGTGGTCTCCGCCGTGTGAAATTCAATAAAATAAATTTCAACATCAGCGAATATAAATCTCTCCCCAATATGAGAATTTTGACAATATTAAAAGTTAAAAACACATAGTAGGTAAAAGAGTAGTATACGCATCAACTTGATCACGTGGGAATACTCCAGAAAGATATATATAACAGGGTTACGCGCAGCCGGCTGCTAGCAATTTTGAAACCACCCAAAAAACTTTCAACATGACCAATAAGGCAGCTCAGATTAAAGAAGTACAAAAGATATACCTCATCCAACATATATGAACATAAATTTATATATATAGAAACTCCCTGTTGTGAGATTGTTTCAAAAATTCATCATCAAATAATCAATTAATAAATAAAATTAAGCAGGATTATCGGGTCAATAAATATATATATATATATATATATATACACACGAATTGATTGAAACTGAATTCACGAGAATCACGACCAATATCTAACACAAAATTTATATATAAAAGAGAAAGTTAAGTATGCATCACATCCACCGTACAATTCAAGTGTACTTTTGAATAGTATTAGTTGTTTAAATATTACTAGTTTTTATTGAACAATATTAATAGTGCACTAGATAATTTTAAATAAAAAAAACTAATATTCTTCAATGATAACAACTAATACTGTTTAAAAATGCACTTGAGTTTCATGAAGAACTTGATGTACAAAAAATTTACTCATTTAAAAAAGAGCGGGTATTATGTGCACCAAATGCACCATATACTCTATATACAACTTTTTACACGGAAACATGCAATTTGTTTATAATGAAACGTGCAACTTATTTCTCACATTAATAATTGCATATTTCAGTATAAACAAGGTGCCTGTTTTAATGCAATAAATTGTATGTTTGTAAAATACATTATAAAATGCACGGTGCACCAAATGCATATAAGACTTGGTGTTTTAAAAAATAATCATATACTAATATTTATTGATATTATTATATTGTCTCTAAAAGACTTTGTTTTAAAAAGACCCTCGTAACAACTCTACTAAATCTATAAATAGTCACACCATTTCGTCAACAAAAATCATTAAACCAACCAATTGCATTAGGTTTAGTTTTACCAATTCCCTCCTGCAATCAATCTCCAAACCAAACCAAAAAATGGGAAAGCTAATTGCTCTTCTCTTCATTCTTTCCTGCATCTTCATAATCTCACCTACCACACACGCAAACAAAAAATCATCATGGCTCCAAAACATGTGTTCAGGAACTAAGGAAAAGGTAGCCAAGGTTCACTTCTACGTCCAGGACGTGCTGGGCGGTCTAAACCCGACTGTGTACGAGGTAGCAAATGCTTCCATCACTTCAACCTCCCCGACAGGTTTCGGCCAAGTCCGGGCCGTGGATGACCTGCTAACTGCCGAGCCCGCTTACGACTCAGAGACAGTTGGCAGAGTCCAGGGGCTCATCACTTCCGCTGACCTGGAAACGTCGGCACTTGCGATGAACCTTAACTTTTATTTCACGTTTGGAAAGTACAACGGGAGCACCATCAGTATCCTGGGGAGGAATCAGCTCGGGAATAGTGAACGGGAGCTGGCGGTGGCCGGTGGCACGGGGGTGTTCCGGGGTGCACGTGGGTACGCGATTACTAGTACGTATTCGTACGATGTTGAGACGAGTTATGGTGTTCTTGAGTACACGCTTTATGTGAGTTATATGGATGATTCCAGCGTGCGTCTACATGCGGACGTGTAATTAAGTGGCTATGTATTTGATTTAATAAAAGTCGTGTTTTTCAAATTAATGGTTTTGTATTTGCTATATTTCGATTGGATATGGATTACGTTGCAAAGTTTATGATGATATATACGCGTGTGGTCTTAGCTGACAAAGCATGGAAGTGCTCTTGGAGTAGATAATATATACATGCAGTTCAAATTAATTAATAGTACTGACATTTTTTTTTTGAAAACCCTTAATAGTGACATGTTATAATATTCTTTGAGCTGGGTTCCAAGAACCACCCTCAAGTGGCATTAAATTAATCTTGTTTAGTTTACTTTAATTTTAAACGTAGTTCTGTTATTGATATTATTGTTGTTACAATATGCAGTTAGTATGTACATTTCATTTTATATTTTTATTCAAATCTAATATCACATTTCAGTTATTTAGTAGGGTTAATATTGTTTTTGGTCACCAAACTTAACCTCTATTTCATTTTTGGTCACCCTGGTTCCCTTATTATCAAAACTAGTCATCAAAATACATTTTCTTAATCACTTTTGGTCTGAATGTTTGTTGACCGTTCGAAGACTAACGGAATTTATTTATTGGGGTGTTAAATGCAATTATTTGAAGTAATTTATTTAATAAATAAAACCTAAAAGAAATTTAAACTGTAAATATACAAGCTTTCATATATTTATATTCTAATTAAAAAAATATTAAAAAATAAAACCTAAATATGTAATCTAAATATACTTATGTCAGCTTTTTTTTCCAATTTTTTTTCAGTATTTTTTTTCCAGTTTTTTCCTGACCCGGACCCTACCCGACCCGAACTCAGCCCGACTAGTTCATGGTTCATCCTACCTGAATGGTTTTTTTTTTTTTTTTTTTCATTTTTTTAATACCCGATCCGGACCCAACCCGACCCGATCCGAACTCAGCCAAAGTGGTTCATGGTTCACCCGACCCCAAATGGTTAATGGTTTAGAGTTCAAGGTTCATGGTTTAGGCTTTAGATTTAGGGTTCATTGTTCATCTAAATTAAAATTAAATCCAAGTGCAATTGGTGCACACAAGCATCACTCAATGAACAATTTCTAGACACAAATATAAAAAAATCAATAATTCCTCTGTAATACTGTAAATAATCGGTTAAGTTCTTAGATAATTTGAGATGGAAGAATAATTTATTTAATTAATTTCAAAGAGAATAAAAAGCAATCGTTGGATAGCATTGGAGAACTGTAAATGTTGATGATGAGTGTTTTTCTTTTTCTTTTTAAAGGATTAAATAAAGAAAAATAGTGTATGATTCGTTGCATATTTTGTGGGAATATGGGCTCCATATCAAAACACACTCTCTCTCTCTCTATATATATAGTAAAATTAATGGCATAATAGTAATTATTGTGCAAGCTCGATTAGGCTTGCGAGCCTCTCGAGTTGAGTATTTATGAGCTCGAACTCGACTCGACTATATTATGCTCAAATCGATTTTCATCTTTTTACGAGTCGAGCACGAATAACTCCCGAGTCGACTTGACTCACTTACACCCCTATTTAAACCGGTGAATAGTGCAATTGGTGCAATTTTGACATACAAATTTTCACCAAATATTTTTTTCCCAGTAAAAGAACTATTATGGGTCCTTAATTATCCATTAAAATGGAGTTAAAATTGCAATAGTTGTGTTTTGCAATTGGTTCACAGCTACACTTTATAGTAAAATAATTCATATATTTAATTCTAAAAATACACACAAAATATAACACAATTGCACGGTGAAATTGATCTATGTGTGTTTGTGTAAACAAATAAATTTAATATTGAATTAAATTGTTACACGTGAAAATTACATGTTAAATGTCAAGCGGATTTATTATTAATTTGGAATGTAAATAAAGTCTAAGTACTAAGATAAATAAATTATTAATGACATAGTCAATCTAATAAAGCAAATTGAGTATGTAAAGTCCAGTAAATTAAGTGGGTGTTTTGAAACTCAATTTTAATAGTGAGGATCACTTATTTTAAAAGTAGGTAAGACTAAGGGGGTGTTTTCAAAAAGTTATAAGTGATTATAGCCAACTAGAATTATATGCAAAAGCAATTTGCAGTGTCTTATTTCTCTTTTTGTAGTTTAAATAAGCTCTCATAAGCTATAAGTTATAAGCTTCAAAGAGGGTGTTTTTAGTAGCTTATTATTCTTTTTTAAAACTTTTAACTTATTTTGCAAACACTATCAACTCTTTTTTAAATTTTCTTACAAACACTATCATCTTCTACTATTAATCATTTTTCCCATAGTCACTATTTTAATCACTTCTTTAAAACCATAAGTTTTTGCAAACACCCCCTAACTTAAAAAAAAAAATGATTCTCACTATTGCAAAAGAGTTTGAAAACATGCATTAAATTGGACCGCTAAAGTCTAATAAATCAAAGTGAGTCTGTAAATCTAATAAATTAAATTGGCATTTAAAATTTTATAAATTAAGTTGGGCTTCTAAAATTCAATATATTGAATTGAGCCTCTAAAGTCCAGTAAATCGAATTGGATCTTGAAAGTTCAGTTAATTAAATCGGACCTATGAAGTCCAATGAATTAAATAAGGTCTCTAAATTCCAATAAGTTAAATTTTTTAAGCTCTAAAATTCAGTATATTAAGTCGGACACAATCTAGATTTTTTGAGTCTGTCAAATCTTTTCAGCTAGTAAAATCTAAGTCCATTAAGCATAGGGAAAAGTCATATTCTACACTATATATAAACAGGGGTTTCATTATTCTCATTCGACAAAACCACAAATATTGAACACAAAATTTCATAAATCCTAACAACTGTGATTCAAAGTAATTTTTTGAGTTCTTCAAGAAAGTTCTTTGAGTTTTTTTCAAAAGTGTCTTAAATCCAGAATTAAGGTGCTAAGGCGTCAAGACCCTTTGATCCACGTTCTTCTCAAGAGTCCCACTAGTTGTACCAAAATTTATAAACACAAATTTAATATGTAAAATATGAATAAACATGAAAAGGAGAATTACAAAATTTTTTTTAAAATTAAATATAAATTTTAATTACAATCTTTATTTTAATCATCTAATTTTCTAATTCAATCTTGACTTTGACTTCACATATCTTGACTTTGACTTCACATTTTGGTTCTATATGGAAAAAATATTGGCTTCAAATATTGGTCCAATTAATTCGGAAAAGGCCATAGGGCTTGCAACTTATAAAGAAAGTTTGGGCATCATTTAGTGGCCTGAGTTTCATTATGAGTGCGATCCAATATAAAAGGAAAGGTCCGTGAGTTACCCAAGCTTGAAATGAATAACAAGAATAGATCAACAAATAGAACTCGGATACGAATGAAAAATGAAATAATTCTCAATTTGTCCGCATACAATAAAATCCCATATAAAGTGCGAGGAACAATTTTTAAACGAATAAATTTAGGGTGAGTTTCATGTGCATCGTGTATTTTGTTGGTCCCGGTGCTAACGAGTCTCACACGTGTATGGGGGGGGATACACGTGTTCAGTGATTTTTAAAACTTTTCTTTCACTTAGGTCAGATGGGTCAGGTTATCCTGATAATTTTGCCCTGAGAAGCACGGATTGCCCTGAGTCAAAGTCTACTGAGACAATGATCCTGAGCTGCTTTCAGAAGCTTCAGATTAGCCCCACTGATCCTGAATTTATCAGATATCTTGAGGAGTTTGGATCAGATAATTATCTTACTGAACCCTCAGTAGAGTTAGTTCAGTTTGGTAACTATCTGTTCTAGCTACTCAAGTGTGCGGAATGGTTGACCCTAAGTTTATACTCGTTTTAGCTTTGCTGAAAATCTTCCCTTCAATAACACATCGATTAAGGTTGTGATCAATTTGATGCAAGTTCAGTGGATTGGTTCAAACTGAATATCAGTGAAATATGCGTTCAGTGAAAAACATGCAACAGATAATAATGCAGTACAGAAAGCAAACAACACAACAATTATAGTGGTTCAGAGACCCAAGCTCCTACGTCCACTCTCTATGATCTTCAGAGAAATTTCTTAACCACTTCCTAAAGCTTTCAGGCTAACTCACTGTAGCTTACTCACTTTTCTACCTTGAGTTTTCTGGCTGACTCACTGCAGCTTACTAACTCAAACACACACAAGTGTTCAGACTACCACGAGTAGCTTACTAACTTCTTCTCTAGAGTTTTCTGGCTAACTCACTGTAGCTTACTCACTCTTTACAACTCTAACTCACCAACAAATCACACACAAACTACCTTAACAAAGAGTTTGGGTTTTGGGTTGGTTTCCAACTATGGTGAGATATCCTTTACAATAAGAACAAGTGCAAAGGCTAGGATATCTCTACTAAGATTTGGATATTTCTTATCAATCTAGGCTTAGTGAATGAGCTCTCTCCAATGTGAAACACTTGGGAAATTCTAGGTTTTTCGAGTGCTTCAATTTGCAATAATATGAATGAGCTCTTGAGTTGCTTGAAATTTCTCGTAACCTCTCAATGTAGAAGGTCACTGATATTTATAGGCAACCTTCACCAAGGTCACTCTTGAAAAACTATCCGTTGGAAGAGATAGCTTCATGAGTTTCCTCTTCTGGTGTTTGATGAACTGCTATATTTAGGGTTTGAACACTCCCTTGCATGTTTTAGGAAATATGCAGCCATGTAGCCAATCACCAATTTTTGTAGTCTGGAACTTAGTACTACTGACATAATTCAGGGTCCTGTCGCTTTCAGTGTCAGTAAAGTACAATGTTGTCTTCCTCTGATTGGTTCTTGTCTTCAGTGAATGTAGACAAACAAAACGGCTCTTTTTGGTCAATCTCTCTTAATGAGACAACCTTAAACAACACTTAAACTTAGTTCCTTTTGTCTTCACTAGAATGTTTTGGGCAATATCTACTTTTCTGAACATGTGCTTTTTTCTCAGTTTTGTAGTATTCAGATAGATATTTCTCCAGTGCCTCTGAACATTCAGGTCTTCCCGAGTCTTCATTAACTTACTGAGTCTTCAGTATATTCTGAGTCTTCAGTGTCTTCAGTAACTTACTGAGTCTTCAGTATATTCTGAGTCTCCAGTTCTACTGATTCTTCAGTTCTACTGATTCTTTAATTACTCAGTATTTCCTGAGTCTTCAGTTCTTCAATATCTTCAAAATCTAACCTGATCTATATCTGCTGACTATACATGGTGCAGATAACTTCCTGAACAATCTATACTGAAACCTGACCCAGTCTATTAAGATTATCCTGAACATGTCATACTCAGGGGTTTTGGGATCTAATTAAAACTTCTTTATTAAATTCATCTCCCAACAATTTCCCCCTTTTTGATGATACCAAAACCATCTTGTACATTTACGAAAACCTAACCTATACTCATGTTTCAGTTTATCTATTACAAACCAAAATGGCAATTTTTCCCAACAATTTCCTTAACAATCTGACATATCAAGACATGTAAAAAGATAATGAGATATTATCTTTGAGCATAAAGATAAATTTTCATTGATGTAGGATAAGAGTTTACAGATTACAATGAAAAGTAAAAAACAACTGAATTTAAAACAGAAGTACACAGTCTTCAGTCTTCTTCCACTTCATCCTCTGACACTTCCAGGTTGAACATCCCGTAGTATCTCTTCTTCAGTTCATCTCTTGCCTTGATGATATCAGGGTTGTTTCCTGTTAAACCTAGCTGGATGGCATACTGGGTTATTTCCTGAGAAATGGCTGCCTCATTTACATAGTCATCCTCAAACCTAGGAGCTGGGTACATGTATGGACCAGGAGCTGCTATCTGAGTATTTCCTTCATCTGCCATGTTGATCCAACTTTGCAGGTACTTAAGATAAAATGTCAGTAAGTACTCAATGAAGGCTTCATTCTTATCCGAGCTGCTCCCCCTCCATTCTCTCAGAATCTCATAATAGAACCAGAAGGTTCTCTTGATCTCTTCCCATGCATCATTGAACTGTAGAGGCATCCACTTGTCAATATGCCGCCATTTCTGAGTCTTTTTTCTGTACCTCTCCTTTTGCTTAGAAACTTTTTGAATCCACCTCTTCTCTTTTGTTCTTCTTCTTTCTTCTTTCTGATCAGAGGAGCACCAGATACTGAAGCAACAATTCTTTTCTCCTTTTCAACCTGCAGGGCCTTCAGAGTCTTCTTAGTATCAAAAGTCTCCGGGTTGAGTTTTGAGGTTTCCTTTTTACGGTTCTTCATCCGATTCTTCAAATTCCATAATCTATCACTCATTTGAAGGTAGGTTTTCCTCTGAGTAGATTTAGCTACCTTTGCTCTTTTCTTCTTTTCAGTTTCAACAAAGGCAACTGCTTTTCTCTTTTCTGGTCTGGCTTGTTCTTCTTCTGCCTTGCTTGTTTCAACCTTTCTTCTATCACTCATTTTCTCGAGAATTAATTACTTCAATTTCCGCTTTTGATCTCGATCATTTGTCCTTGGCCTCAAGAAGGTAGGTTTCTCAACTTCTGCAAACTTCAGTTTCTCAGTGGCTTCAATCTCACTCAAGGCATCCAAAAATTTCTTTCCTTCAACTTCTTTTTGAGCCTTTCTCTCCAATGTTTGTGTCAACAACTCACTTAATTTGCCACCAGGCCTTTACCCATTTTTGGCACCATACCTTGGGAGTAGTTGAGTTAGTGCAGTATCCATATAGTATTGCTCCTTGCTCATGCGAAATCTCCAAAGGTTTCCTACTCTTTCTCCGTTAAAGACTTCGATTCTTGCGAATGCTAACCTGTTCTCATCGATCATGCTCATCTTCTACTTTTTGGCCATTGAGAACTCATCCGAAAGAGGAGCAAACTGCTTTGAGAAGACATCATGCATCATCTTTGTCATATTGGTCATGAGCAGAGAGCCCATTTTTCTCAAATTGCGGAGTTTTGATTTTTGATCATCGATTATTCTTCTCAATCAGATTGGCCTCAAGATAGGCGGTGCTTCTTTTCTTGATACATCCGCTTCATGTTGGCATTAAGCTCGTATGTACTCCATCAATCTTTCCATCTAATAGCTAATTATTTATTCGACAGAGTTGTTTTAGGCGATCATATGATGAACTCAGGTTCTCCATTTTCAGATTTTAAGCAGCCAGGACTAACTCCATCTGAGTCATCTTGTCTGTGAGAATTGTTTGCAAAAGAATCGATGAAGAGCTTAGATTCTCAAGCTTTTGAGATTGTCTTGCCAAAGATCTTTTCCATCCTTCGCTCTATCTTCTTTAACTCATCCAGATTGGTGTGAAATCAACCAACCGGAGTTTGTACAACATTTTCCAATCGAATCGGGTGAATTTCCAACCGAGCCTTAACTTAGGCGAATTATCCTTCTTAAACCGCATATCATAAACATCGATTTAAAGCTAGGTATTCGTAGCTTCAAAGAATTTCAAAGATAATGTATAATAAAGGCTAAAAGGTGCAGGGTCAAGAATGCTAACTTTAGTCCGAGGGTTGTTTAATATCATTTGTTCAACATCGATTCTCGTCTCCATCCGACTCTATTAGAAACAAACTCAATTCCTTCTCTTCTCAAAGATCGTTCGAGGTTCCTTCTCCTTCTCGTATTTTTTTTTCGATCATCTCTCTTATCCTTATCTTTGTTTTGATCATGAGATAAATTTTTGAATAATCTCATAGTGTTTTGGAAGCATCTACTCCTTCAAGAGGATTTTGATTTTTTAGAAATAATAGCTTTTTTTACCAATTCATGGAAAAAATCCCCTACTTTCATTCTAA
This sequence comes from Stenogyne calaminthoides, assembly GCA_037126765.1. Taxonomy (NCBI): domain Eukaryota; kingdom Viridiplantae; phylum Streptophyta; class Magnoliopsida; order Lamiales; family Lamiaceae; genus Stenogyne; species Stenogyne calaminthoides. The sequence continues at coordinate 6,886,611 of JBBCBC010000008.1, read as the reverse complement.
AATGGATTGGTTTTCCCTTAAAAACCCGAGAATTGAATTAGAAAATTGGAAAGGATCATTGATTTTGCTCCCAAAGATTCCACCACTTTTCTATTTTGTCTCTAAGATGAAGCAATGTTCAAAGATCTCCCGGAGTATTTGATTCAGATTATACATCGGGTAATCGCTTTTGAGCTGGATAAAATGTCAAGATAAAGAACATATCCCAAGGTCGATAGGCATTTAGCTCGAAGTTTTTCGGGATATCCGGCCCAAGATGAACCTAATTCATAAAATAGTTACAAATCTTGATTCCCTTAGCAAGATTCAAAGCTTATCAAATTCTCCATTCATCTTTTCTTTTCAACATTCTCTTCTTCAATCTTTCTTGCTTTCGTGAGCATTAGAGGTTCAGAGTGTATCTTGAGTTCAATTGTTGTCCGATGGATCAAGAAATGGTTCATTCGTAAACGATCCAATTTATCTGGGTTTACGGAATTAATCCTGGATAATAACGAAAACCAAAAATATATGCATGCGGATCATATCTTTGGAAGGATACCGAGAACAGTTCGGCACAATTCACGAGGGGTTCTACAGACGATTCAAGTCCCAAGAGGTCGTTCTTCAAGAGGGATCCGAGGTCCCTTGAAGATTTCGGACTAACCAATTTTTCCGAGCTCGACAAGAGGTTTCGACTTATGGATTTTAATAAAAACATGTTCCTCGCTTTTATTGCTCCTTCCGACATTTGTTACCACCGATATTTTTCAAGAACTTGTAGTGGAATGAAATTTCAACCCTGAGGAGCTGGGGACGAAAATTACATGTGAAATAAGGAAAAATCTTTTTGTGTTGAGTTTCTTGGAATATTTCAAATATTACATGGATCAAGATTCCTTCTTCAAGAAATACATATCTTCCATAATATCTTTTCAAGAAAGAATAGTTTGAAGCCAAAGAAAATCTTTCTCCCCTCTTATCCATAATTTTCAAATAATAGGAAAATTAAGAGCCATCATTTATTTTATTTTAGGAGCATAACGAACCCAATTTTTAATGGATCTTGAATATCTAATATTCACAATAGAATTAGACCATAAATTCTTCACTACATAATTATCCCAAAATTTCGGCTTTCACCTTTTCAAGAAATCCAAATAAACCTTTAATTCCATATCCAAGATTTATTTTTTAATTTGCATCGGGCTTTCCCCTAAGCTTGTTTGATATTCTTCTTCTTCACCGAATCCCATTTTTCAAGACTATCCATCTTCAATATTGGATCATCTTTAAGGGATTATTTCGAGCGGATTGTCTTATCTTTTCCCGACCGGTTTCCACGATTTGATGGTTGTATCTTCCTAAATCTTAGTTAATTTCTTTTGAATAATATTGCCTAAATAAAAGTATTGAATCATTTAATTATTCGCTACCCATGATAATATATATAACATTCAATCATATTTAAATCCCTCCGAGACGGAGGTTGTTTTTTTCTTTCTTTCCTCGCAAAGTCTTCTTCGTCCTGGTTTGAACATGATTTTTGACTTTGGAAAGGAACCGGCCTTTGAATCGGAAAAATGTCCTCCTCACGCATTTTCTCAAAGAAAGACGCGATTTCCAAGATAAATGCAATCTTGGTTGCATGTAGAATTTTTCCTTTGACAACTACAGAGCCATTCATATTTCTCGAATGTGTTTGGCTTGATCACTCACCACCACCTTGATCAAATAAAGTGCAACCAATTGAATGTCGAGTAGGTGAATCTTCAATCAACGCCATTAGCCTTAACTTAAGCGTGGCTTTATCTAACATGTCAATCAAACTAACTACCCGATCTACTCATGATGCATTTGCTTACAATATCCAACAATACTCGATATTTAGGCTTCAAATGCTTCTTATTCAACGTAGCTTCAAACTTTACGGATGCTCAAGAATTTTATCCAAATACTCTTTGTTCCCTACCCATCATGTATACCGTAGGTCTTCACCTCTATCACTTAATTCATATATGGCATTGATTCTTAGGAATAATATAAAATTCCCTAACAAAATCCACATATTTGAACCATGCTCCAAACGCGAGACCAGAATCCGAGACTCTATGCAATTCTCATCATCTAATCGAGATATTAGAAACAAACTCAATCTTTCAGATATTTATATTCGGTTGATTCGCATCGATAAAGAGCATGTAAGCTTTGCCAAACGAATCATATGCAACGCCTCCTCCTCGTGAGTTGCATTGGATGTGATTTCCAGAGAAACAACATGTTCGTATCATGGTTTATTGGAAATGGCGAGTTTGTCGTATACGGGGAATGTCATTTTTGGTGATTTTGAGTGAAGGGCTTTTTAGATAAGAGATTTCTGGGTAATCGAAGGTTTTGAAGCAGAGGGTTTGTAAAGACGATGGCCTTTTTGAAATAGGGCTTGAATGAGTTCTTTGTAATGGATATATGATTTTGATTTATGGAAAATCGCATAGATAAAATAATCGACGGTTGAGATTAAACACCGGCTAAAACGGATATTTGAAAGGACGATTTTGCAAATACTTAGCCGCCAATTTATCCCTTTTGGTGATTAATGAATAGTGCATTTAATTGCTGTTCCTGCGGATCATTGATTTTACTCGAGAATTTCAAAAGTCCCGCCCAATTATTTCTTCAGGTATTTTGTCATTTATTACTAATGATTACTGAGATTCAGTTTTGGACAATAAATGAAGTGCATGAGTCAACAACTTCTTTAGCAACTAATTTTCTCCATGGAAACGGGAACAAAAGATAATCTCAATGGGCCATCTATTCGAAGTTTTGACCTTGATAAAATGTCAAGATAATATCGAAGTCAATCAATATAGTTTCGAACTAAAGGATTAACTCCAAAATGAATCAAATAAACAACTATATCGAAGTTTTCCAAGACTTTTGTTCAGACTCTCAATTTTTTTCCCCGAAGTTTTTCCAATAAAACTCGAAAAACTTCATGCACCAAAAACCTTCAATTTTTAAAGATATGCCTTATTCACGCTTGGATCCAACATTCCTAATTCAATCGATAGTTCCTCAAATCTTGATTGACCAAAGGTTTAGTCAAGATGTCACTAATCTCTAATAAAATTGTCAATTAATTATTTAAATCGAGATGAATTTTCTCCATTCGATATCTTTCAAATTTTTCAACATGATCTCTCGATGAAGTGATGTGGGATATCAACATGCTTACATCTCGGTGTGCAATAATGAACATTTTTTGTGTAATAGCAATTGCACTATTATTATCACAAAATATAGGTACTTCATTGGCTATAATCTTATAATCCTCAATTGATGTCCGAGCCAAAGAATATGTGCAACTGCTACACAACAATAAAATAGTTTATATTTCAAAATAACGCCGTTCTCGATTTCGATCCGTTAAATTTATTTACAAAAATAAATAAACCTAGAACAGACTAGTCTATTACATTGATCAAATCAAACAAATCCTAGTCTATTCAAAAAAAATTTGGTTAATCCAATTAAAAAAGTTTATATGCATGCAAAATATTAAAATCCATGGGTCTACTATCCAATTTCAAATTTAATGTCCACTTAATTAAATTACACTTAAAAACCGAGGTCCTCTTTTGAAAACCATGATGAATATTTAAATACAAATTTAATTTTACTTCCAAGAAATTGACAAGTTCCCGTGGTAGACTTCTGACGGACTAACAAAAGATTCAAGTATTCCTTAGCCCTTTTACCGATAATCCGAATAACAATTAACAAAAGGAAAAAAATAAACTTTGTTAATTCAAGGTTATCATCATTTGGATACCATAACCTCTATTCACAAAAAAGCATTTAAGATACAAAAAATATCAAAATTTTTTCGCGATATTTTTCCTAAAAACCAATTTTCCATGTGATAGGAATGAAAAATTTCCCTATTTATGATTAGCTTGGTATCTTGCACATATCCCAACAAAGAAATGTTATATCGTATATCTCATGAATATTGAGATATAGCAATGATCCAATGATCCTCTATAATGTTATGGAATATTTGATTTATTGATTTGCCTTCAGATCGGGATCCATCTTGTAGTTAGTATTGATAGGAATTCTAATCGCATTGCAAACCAAGTGGGACTTTATAATTTTGCAATCGATCTCCCGTGTATTTGGTTTTTGATTGATGAATATTTCTTCCTTAGTTTGTTTCACATGAAGTCCCGTAAAGAAATTCATCTCCCCATCATTGACATCTCAAACTTTCCTTTCATCGAATGTAGAAAACTTTTCACACAATTGATGATTTGGAGAACCAAATATGATGTCATCCACATAAATCGAACAAGTAAGATGTCTTTCCCATCTTCTATCCCGAGCGAGTTCTATCAACAGTTCCTTTGATAAAACCATGGTCAAGAAGAAACCGAGAAAGAATATCATACCATGCTAATATTGCCCGGTGCTTGCTTAAGACCATATCCAAGGCTTTCCCGATGAGGTCTAATTCGTAAACTTGGTCACTCGACAAAAATCTTTGGAGGTTGTTCTACATATACTTCCTTGTTACACACCATTCAGATAAAATGCACTTTTCACATGCATCGATGGACCGTGAATTTCATGTAGATAAAAAAGATATGCAAGAAACAATCAATCATATTTTCTAGTCTTGCAAGAACAACGAAAAGGTTTCATCGTAGTCCAAGCCTTCTTCTTGGGAATAACCTTGTACAACTAGCCTTGCCTTGTTTCTCACAATGTTGTTTTCATCTCTTATTCTTGAACACCCATTTAGTTCCAATCACATTGTGCCTCTTAGGTCTGTCCACTAGCTCCCAAACTTCATTCCTTGTGAATTGATTCAGCTCTTCTTGCATTGAAGTAATCCAAAAGGAATCTTGTAGAGTTTCTTCAATCTCAATAAGTTCTTTTTTCATAGGAAGCAGCATTGCAGAACAAAGCACTTTCTCCATGGAACCTTCTTGTTTTGACACCTCCGATAGATCATCTCCCCCCACAATCGACTTGTAGGATGACTATCCAACCATTTTCTCCCTGGATGTTCCCCCTTCAAGAAGTATCCTCAACATCATAAATGTTAGGTTCAGCGAGGTTGTTCTTATATACTTTCATCAAATTCAGGGAACAAGAAACAAAAAAAAAGAGAAAGGGAATCATCTTCCTCGGGGATATTCTATTGAACATTATTCGAAGACATTTGTTCCCCTTGGTTGATAGATTCCGAGTTTGCCTCATTGTGACCTCATCTTCATTGGTATTACATACCCGAGTCCGAACGGTGTATGTTCATTGATCGGATGTTCGGTGTCCATGGCTTTCCTTCAAAGACATTCATGGAGAATTTCCATCAGTCTCACCATCCCCGAGTTTTTTTCGTCTCCGAAATTCTTTGTATTCGAGTCCGATTCACTCCATTCATAGAAAAGTGGTGATTTTTCTTCTTCTCGTGTTCGAGAGGACTTTTTTTAGGCTAAGTCCGGTGATTCTCTTGGTCAGTTCTCCTGAGTCATGTTCTTGTTTCTTCTGAACACAAGTAGATTCATAAAAAATAACATGCGGTGTTTCTTCCACAATAAGAGTCCTACAGTTATAAACTCTGAATGTTTTACCGACTTCAAAATATCCTAAGAATATTCCTTCATCAGCTTTGCTATCAAAAGTTTTCAACTGATCTTTACCATTATTGTGTATGAAACACTTGCAACCAAACACACGAAAGAAAGAAGCAAGAGTCTTCCTTTCATTCCACAAATTTCATAAGGAGTTTTTCCTTGATTCTTGGTCAAGATGGATCCGTTTCCGAGAGTAGATGCAGGTGTTGATAGCGTCAACCCAAAATCTCTTAGGAATATCAGCTTCAACAATCATTGTTCTTGCAGCTTCTTTCAGAGTCCTATTTCTTCTTTCAGCAACACCATTTTGTTGTGGGGTCCTTGTAGCTGATGTTTCATGAGCTATTCCATTTGCTGCACAATAATCAGATATAATATGGTTGATAAATTCAGTTCCTTTATCTGATCTGATTTTGACCACACTCAGATTATTTTCAAAAGATCGAGCCTTTTCAAGAGTTCAGATTTTTTTGTTCTAAGTCTCTTTCTCATCGAGTAAGAATATGACCCATGTGTATCTAGAGTAGTCATCAACTACCACAATTGTGTATTTTCCGCCATTAGTGCTTTTCAGGTGTTCTTGGACCAAAGAGATCCATATGTAACGGTTGTAGTAGTATTTTATCAATAGAAACATCTACTTTGCTTTTGAAAGATGCTCGATTTGTTTTTCCTTTCTCGTGAGGCATCACATACATGATCTTTATTGAACACTTCATTGGGTAACCCCTCACAAGTGCTAATCTTGCAAGTTTGTTCGGGGTTTTGAAGTTTAAGTGATTCCTTTTTGTGCCACAAATTAACCGGGTATCGGTGGAACTTTTTTGCAACCAAACATGTATCTTTAGGAGTTGAACTCCAATCAGCATGATACACATTTTCTTTTCTAGTACCAGTCAGTAAAATTTTCTGTGAAGCATTGCCTTTTACATAACATAAGTTCTTTGAGAACTCAACACTGAATCCTTTATCACAGAATTGGCTGATAGAAAACAGATTATGCTTTAGACCAGACACATATGAAACACCATGGATATGGACAGAGTCAACTTCAAGAGTTCCATATCCTTCAGTTTGTCCTTTGGAGTTGTCTCCAAATGTGATCTGAGGGCCTTTTTGCTCAACATAGTCAGTGAGTAATTTCTTATATCCTGTCATATGTCTTGAACATCCACTGTCCAGATACCATATAGCAGGAGCCAATTCATTTCCACTCATCAGGGCTATGTTGTCTTCATTCAGCTTACTGCTCTTTTCCTTCACCTAAAAACAAATCAGTTCTTAGGTACCCATTTGGTGTAGGGTCCTACCAGGTTAGCTGTACCTTTTGGAACCCAAATTTGCCTAACAACTCTAATTACTTTAGAGTGGCTGATTTGTCTTCCATAAACATCTACATACACATTCACCACCTTAGGGGCCTTGGCAGTACCCTGTGTATGAGTGCCAGCCTTAGCATGAACATGAGCCTTAGAGTTCTTCTTCGGTTCAGGCCTTTTGTTCAAGTGCCTTGGATTTGGTGCAGCTGGTCTATGTCTCTGCTGACTTGGGTTCAGGAAACCTTTGCCTTTAGGCAAGTGGGGTTTAGGTTGCCTGTACTGAAATTGTGGTCTTTTAGTAATCTGGGGACTTGGTCTTTTCAGTTGAGAATATCTCTGCTGAGTGTTTCTCTTCTGAAAATTCCTCTGATGGTTCAGTGCAGATTTCTTCAGGTTGATATTCTTAGCCTGAGGCTTTGAAGTACTGACCTAAAAATTTCCTACTGAGTGTTCAGGTTTTCTAGCCTTTTCCAGAGGTTTGGGCTTTCTTCCCTGAACCTTCAGTTTTTCTGAAACCATAGGTCCTTTACCCTTGTCTAAAACCTTGGGCTGTTCTTCAGTAAGAAGATTAGATGTCACTGGTTTAACGAAGACAGTCTTGGTGCTACTAGAAGCAGCATTCAGAAGACCTTGTGAGGTTCCCCCTGGATTATATCCCAATCCAGCCTTTATAGTTGCAGGTCTTTGATAACTCTGAATTTCATCTATCACTTTAGATGCAGAATTCAATAGACCTAACTTTCTCTTTTCACTATCCTCACATTTCTTCTCAAAGAGGTCATTGAACTCAGTTCTGATAAGCTGAATCTCCTTAGTGGATTTCTCTAATTTTCCATTCAGGATTTCTATCACTTTCTCTTTTTCTTAGAGTTGTACTTTCAGAACATCCACTTCATCAGTAGTTCCCATCAATTGAGAAGTGATCTCAGCATTTTTGAGTCTTTCCACTTCAGATTCTCAGCAGTCAGTTCCTTGTTCTGCTCTTGAGTTTCAGTAAGTAGTTCTTGTAACACAGAATAGTCCTTCATAAGATTCTCAAAAGAATCCATCAGGTCAAAATTACTATTTACAGTTGAACTTGAGAACTCATGTGCTTGTGTAGGAGCAACAACATAGATAGAAGAATTTACCTCCTCCATAGCAACAAGGCAGACATCATCACTGTCACTTTCTGAGAATATTTCATCTGAGGAACTGGATCCTTCTTCAGATTGTTCTCCTTCATCAGCAATCATAGCCTTTTTGCTGGAGATCTTCTTGTCTCTCTTGGCTTGTCTTTCCTTTCTTTCTTTAGCACTCAGCTCTGGACAGTCATATTGGAAGTGACATTTCTTTTGACAGTTATAGCATCTGTTGGCATCATCATCCTGATCACTTTCCTCCTTGGTCTTGGAGTCCTTCTTTTTGGATGAAGATCTTTCAGCTTTGTGGTCCTTCATTTTCTCAGTGTATATGTCCTCAACTTCTGAGTCTCTCTTGTACCTGTGATTCTTGTAATATTTCTTATATTTCCCATATCTGCTATTGAGTCTTTCAAACCTCCTTGCCATCAGTACTAGCTTATCCTCCTGCTCATCCTGATTTTTGGCAAGTGAGTTCTCAGACTCTCTAGACTTACAGGATTTCTCTTTGGCTTTGAAAGCCACATTCTTGCTAGATGAAGAATCATCTTTGCTGTCAGATTTCTTAGTTTTCTTGTCAATCACAAACTCATAAGCTTTCAGTTCAGAGAAAACTTGTTGATATGGCATGGAATCAATATTTTTGGTGTTTTCAATCACCACAGCATGTATATCCCATTTCTTAGATAATCCTCTAAGAATTTTCAGTGCCACTTTTCTCTGTGGGTATCTTTTCCCAAGAGCATTCAGATCATTCATAATGCTAGTGAATCTGATTTCAAGTTTGTCAATGGATTCACCATCTTCCATTTCAAAGCTATCAAACTTTCCAATAGCAACATAAAGTTTATTTTCCTTAATATGATCTGTGCCTTGACACATAACAACAAGTGTGTCCCATATTTCCTTTGCAATTTCACAATGAGAGATCATCCCCATAACACCATCATCAATAGTGCTATACAAAGTATCTTTAGCAATGTAGTCCAGATTGACTAACTTTCTCTCATCAGGAGTAAGTTGATCACCAGGCTTTGGAAATTCATCTCTGGGATCATTTCTCTCAGTATCAGTGATTCTGGGATTCACAACAGTAAATTTGAATGGTCCTTCAGAAACCACTCTCCACATTCTTTCATGTTTTGAATACAGATGAGCCTGCATTCTCAATCTCCATAGATCGTAGCTCTCAACAGAGAACATAGGAAGTTTCTTATGTTGGTCCCGAATTTTGAGGAAAAAACCATGTGCGCGGAAGACTTCGTGTGTAATGCATATATAAAACAGGGGTGAGGGCCGAGTGATTCCTAATTTTTCGCTTTTAAGAACATGTGTGTTGTGTTTTGCTTAATCGAATGCATATGACAAGTAAGAACATAAAGCAGTAAAGAACACACAAGATTTTATAGTGGTTCGGACGAAACCCGTCCTACATCCACTCTTCCCTTAATACAGGGGCACCTACTTAACCGACTTAACCAACGAGACTTATCTCCCTCACGAGATTTCCTACCCTCCCTTTCGGGATTGCTAGATGTTTATCGAGTTCACACTCAAATGGGACTTATCTCCCTCACGGGATTGCCTACCCTCCCTTTCGGGATTGCTAGATGTTTACCGAGTTCACACTCAACCGATCCCAGAAATCAGAAACTAGAATTCATAGTCTGAAATCTTGCGGTAACAAACTTAACCTAACTTTTGGGTTTGGGTAAAGATTTGTTTGGTTTCCAACTAGGTTGAGATTTTCCCTTACATTTGTTTAGCCTCAATGCTAAGGATGGGAAAATCTCTCTAAGCTTTGGATATTACATTTGTGCTTAGATCTAGGGTAGAACACTCTTGAATATATGCTTGTATTTCTTATTCTGTGTTCTGTGGTGGGAATGTTTGAGTATATGGTTTGATGGGCGTTTCACGCATTTTTCCACACTTAATAATGAAGGAAGAACTTGTATTTATAGTGTGGATTTGAATGTTACCGTTGGAGAGAATCACATTCAAATCCATACTATTCTGTAGCTTTTTGTAGCTTTTTCAGGCTTGTCGTCTTCCTCTCATTGGTCCACGTCAGCTGATTCTAACGGCTATATTCTTCAGTTTCTTCTGAGTCTCAGGATCTTCAGTTCTATATGAGCCTTCAGGTTATCTGAGCTATCTGGGCCTTCAGGTTATCTGAGCTATCTGAGCCTTGAGTTATCGAGTTTATCCGAGCCTTGAGTTATCCGAGCTATATGGGCCTTCAGTTATCTCGAGCTATCCGAGCCTTGGGTTTCTTGATTCCAGCAGACTTCTCTTGGCGGACCTTGTTCGATCAGCATACCGACTTTCGAGCTTCTCGAGTTCAAATTTCTTCAAATCGAGACATCCTGACCTTCAGGTCACATTGACTCAGACTATCTGATTTCTTCTTTGCCTGATCTGATCAGCTCGACTGATCAGATCAAAACTTCTTCAGATCAACATATCAAGATAACATCAGGTCAGTACATCAGGTTAGCATATCAGTTTATCATATCTGATCTCGATCACGTCTGATCTCGATCATTCTCATCCGCTCCTCTTCATATCTGATCTCGATCACGTCTGATCTTGATCAGTCTCATCCGCTTCATCTTCCGACCGCAACCTTCTCTTCCGACGGTTTGGCTTTAGCTTTTCTTCACATTTGATTTGCCAAATTTCATCGATTAACTCGAACTCATCTAACTCATCCGATCTCGATCATTCTCGTCTGTGACCTCGCCCCGATCTCGATCATCTTCTTCTGATTTCGTGAGTTCCCCATCAATTTGTTCTTCTCGTTCCCCCTTAACTTGTTATCTGTAGATTAGCTTCAAAAATACAAGTTGATAATGTTTTGGCATAATTCATCAAAACTAAAATATCCCAACAATTTCCCCCTTTTTGATAATGACACCAAAACATTTAAAATATATGCATTTATACAGAGATCGGGTTTTTGTTTTAAAATAGATTAGTTCAGGTGGTCACTTTGAAAATAGTGAACTTTTGAACAACCGCTCTGATACCAATTGATGGTATCAGTTCAGATGTTCACATTGAAAAACAGATGACCTTTGAACTACCCGCTCTGATACCAATTGATGGTATCAGTACAGATGTTCGCATTGAAAAACAGTGACCTTTTGAACAATCCGCTCTGATACCAATTGTTGGTCCCAAATTTTGAGGAAAAAACCATGTGCGAGGAAGACTTCGTGTGTTATGCATATATAAAACAGGGGTGAGGGCAGAATGATTCCTAATTTTTCGCTTTTAAGAACATGTGTGTTGTGTTTTGCTTAATCGAATGCATATGACAAGTAAGAACATAAAGCAGTAAAGAACACACAAGATTTTATAGTGGTTCGGACGAAACCCATGCTACATCCACTCTTCCCTTAATACAGGGGCACCTACTTAACCGACTTAACCAACGGGACTTATCTCCCTCACGGGATTGCCTGCCCTCCCTTTCGGGATTGCTAGATGTTTACCAAGTTCACACTCAAACAGGACTTATCTCCCTCACGGGATTGCTTTACCCTTCGGGATTGCTAGATGTTTCTGGAGTTCACACTCAAAGGAAATTAAACTAGAATCCTAGTCCGAAATCTTGTGGTAACAAACTTAACCTAACTTTTGGGTTTTGGGTAAAGATTTGTTTGGTTTCCAACTAGGTTGAGATTTTCCCTTACATTTGTTTAACCTCAATGCTAAGGATGTTTCTAAGCTTAGGATATTACATTTGTGCTTAGATCTAGGGTAGAACACTCTTGAATCGTGTATTTCTTGCTCGTGTTCTATGGTGGGAATGCTTGAGTATATGCCTTGATGGGCTTTCAGCATTTTTCCACACTTAATAATGAAGGAAGAACTTGTAATTTAAAGTGTGGATTGAATAACCGTTGGAGAATCACATTCAAATCCATTTGGGTAAAGCTTTTTTGCGGCTTTTTGTTTGTCGTTTCCTCTCATTGGTTGAGATTGATTCTAACTTGGCTATATTCTTATTATTTCTCGGGATCTTGTTTTAGCCTCAATGTTATCCGAGTTATCCCGAGCCTTGAGTTATCGAGTTTATCCGAGGTTATTAGCCTTGAGTTTCTTGATTTGTGAGATCTAGGGTAGAACACTCAAGCTTGAATATATCGTGTATTCCCGACCTTCAGTCACGTGTTCTCGATTTCTTCTTTCTGATGGGAATGCGATCGATCATGATCAACATATCAAGATGGTCGACATTTAGCATATCGATTTTCTCATCACACGATCTCGATCATTCTAATGAAGGAAGAACTTGCTTTCATTTACCGCAACCTTGTGGATTTGAAGCTTTGTTATTTGATTTGCATAGAGCTTAATCGAACTCATCTAAATTCCGATCTCAATCATTCTTTTTTTGACTTTTTGGGCTTCTCGATCATCTTCTTTCGATTTGGGTGAGTTTCCCTCAATTTGTTCTTATTCGTTCCCCCTTAACTTGTTATCTCAGAGATTAGCTTCAAATAATTCATCAAAACTAAAATATCCCAACATCTTAGAAGGCATGATGACCGAGCCTTGTAAGATATCAACAAATAGATCTATTCAAGAGACCACCAAAGTCTTTCACAGAATTAAGACTATGGCTACCAAAAGCAAGTGGTCAAAATGAACCACCGCTTCCGATACCACTTGTTGGTCCCGGTGCTTAACGAGTCTTGAATATGGGGGGAATACACGTGTTCGATGATTTTTAAAACTTTTCTTTCACTTAGGTCCGATGGGTCAAAAGTTATCCGATAATTTTGCCTGTGAAAGCTGATTATTCGAGTCAAAGTCTATCGAGACAATGATCCCGAAGCCGCTTTCGGAAGCTTCAGATTAGCGATCTTGATGAATTTATCGATATATCCGAGGAGCTTGGATCGATAATTATCTTCTTGAACCCTCAAGAGAGTTAGTTCGCTTTTGGTAACTATATGTTCTAGCTACTCTCAAGTGTGAGGAATGGTTGGCCCTAAGTTTATACTCGCGTTTTTAGCTTTCTTCGAAAAATATTCCTTCAATAACACAATCATTAAGGTTGTGATCAATTTGATGCAAGTTCAGTGGATTGGTTCCAACTGAATATCAGTGAAATATGCTTTTAGTGAAAAACATGCAACAGATAATAATGCAGTATGGAAAGCAAACAACACAACAATTATAGTGGTTTAGAGACTTAAGCTCCTACGTCCACTCTATCTGATCTTCAGAGAAATTCCTTAACCACTTCCTAAAGCTTTCAAGCTAACTCACTGTAGCTTACTCACTTTTCTACCTTGAGTTTTCTGGCTGACTCACTGCAGCTTACTAACTCAAACACACACAATTGTTCAGACTACCACGAGTAACTTACTAACTTCTTCTCTAGAGTTTTCTGGCTAACTCACTGTAGCTTACTCACTCTTTACAACTCTAACTCACCAACAAATCACACACAAACTACCTTAACAAAGGGTTTGGGTTTTGGGTTGGTTTCCAACTATGGTGAGATATCCTTTACAATAAGAACAAATGCAAAGGCTAGAGTATCTCTACTAAGCTTTTGATATTTCTTATCAATCTAGGCTTAGTGAATGAGCTCTCTCCAATGTGAAACACTTGGGAAATTCTAGGTTTTCGAGTGCTTCAATTTGCAATAATACGAATGAGCTCTTGAGTTGCTTGAAATTTCCGTAACCTCTCAATGTAGAAGGTCACTGGTATTTATAGGCAACCTTCACCAAGGTCACTCTTGAAAAACTATCCGTTGGAAGAGATAACTTCATGACTTTCCTCTTCTGGTGTTTGATGAACGACTATATTTAGGGTTTGAACACTCCCTTGCATGTTTTAGGAAATATGCAGCCATGTAGCCAATCACCAATTTTTGCAGTCTGGAACTTAGTACTACTGACATAATTCAGGGTCATGTCGCTTTCAGTGTCAGTAAAGTACAATGTTGTCTTCCTCTGATTGGTTCTTGTCTTCAGTGAATGTAGACAAACAAAACGACTCTTTTTGGTCAATCTCTTTGAATGAGACAACCTTAAACAACACTTAGACTTAGTTCCTTTTGTCTGCACTAGAATGTTTTGGGCAATATCTACTTTTCTGAACTTGTGCATTTTTCTCAGTTTTGTAGTATTCAGATAGATATTTCTTCAGTACCTCTGAACATTCAGGTCTTCCTGAGTCTTGAGAACTTATCGAGTCTTCAAGATATTACGAGTCTTGGTGTCTAGTAACTTCATCGAGTCGAGTCTTGATTCATCGATTCTTTAATTACTCAGTATTTCCTGAGTCTTCAGTTCTTCAGTATCTTCAAAATCTAACCTGATCTATATCTGCTGACTATACATGGTGCAGATAACTACCTGAACAATCTATACTGAAACCTGACTCAGTCTATTAAGATTATCCTGAACATGTCATACTCAGGGGTTTTGGGATCTAATCAAAACTTCTTTATTAAATTCATCTCCCAACGTATTTTATAATGTATTTTAGAATCATACAATTTATTGCATTGAAATATGAAATTTATTTACAATGAACTGTGTAATTTGTTTCCTATATTAATGTTGTGGCCGCGCCGACAAGGCGACCACTCCAGGGCGACTACCAGATGCGGTGACCAAGTTATGGCTAACCCTCCGGGGCGACCATCCGAGCCTGGTCGCCCACCCAACGACTTCCCGCGGAGGACGGGGTAGAATAAGGCATGAGATCCGTGATACGTGGGCGGGCGGATATTCGGGGCGTAACAAGGGAAAGTCCAGCTGTGGATGAGACTAGCGCCGGTAAAAGAGGAGTCTGTTATCTGGCAAGGAAAAAAACCTAGAGGGCCGAGATCATCCGACCCATGAAGAGAACTAACCTACTTGTAGCCTATAAATACACATTGTGTCATTCATTGTAGAGGGAGAAAACTTTAGCTCTTAGGCAGAAATATTAATATAAAATCCTGGCTTGGTATTGCCCCCGGACGTAGTCATATTTGGCGAAACGGGTCACCAAATCTCTCTTTGTCTGTTTTGTGTTCATTGTGTTCATCGTGAGTGATTGTTCGTACTCCGGCACATATTCCGGCTATAACAATTAATAGTTGCACGGTTCATTGTAAACAAGTTACATGATTCTAAAATACATTATGAAGTGCACAGTGCACGTGATGCATACAAAATTTAGTCATAAATTTAATTTTGAATTAACACGTGAAAATTATGTGTTAAATGTCAATTGAATTTATTATTTATTGAGAATTTAAATACAGTCCTGAGATAAATATCTTATCTAAAGGTGAACCACCCCCTATTCACCACAACAAAAACTTGTTTATACTTGGTTCATGCTATGAACCTTGTTTTTAATTCATGACATTTTATCCTGTCCAGGGTATAATACGGGTCAAGTTTAGTGGTTTAGAAAAATGTGTTAAAATTGAGTTAAATTGGTCAAATAACTCAAGTTCATAGCATAAACCTGGTTCGTGGGAAACCAACTCATTCACCACAAGCTCTTATTTTGAAATACTCTCATTCTATTCAATTGAGTTTTTTATGGTATTAAACCTCGTTTATGTTTTCAAAAAGTATAATTTTAAGTTATATATAAGTTTAAATTAAATGTATTTTTCATAGTATCGATACAATATTTTAATCAACACGCTATATAATTGAAAACACAACACACTATAATATTAAAATTTTTACAATAATTGAACTGAACTAATCAAACTAAATAAAAATTTAAAATATTTAATTTAATAATGCAGTTATTTTCAACCGCGTAATACGCGGGGTTTAATTCTAGTAAATAAATATTTGATTATGTAATTGATCTAAGAAATCAAATTTGGTCTTTAAAGTCCAATAAATCAAATTGGGCCACTAAAGTCTAATAAATCAAATTGGTCATCTAAAGTCTTATAAATTAAATTGGGTATCTAAAGTTGATAAATTTAATTAGGTTTCTAAAGTCTAATAAATTATGTTGGATCTTTAAAGTCTAGTAAATCTAATTGGGCCTCTGAAGTTTGATAAATCAAATTGGATCTCGAAAGTCCAATAAATTAACCGGGCTTCTAAAGTTCAATAAATTACATAGGTTCTGTAAAGACCAATAATTTAAATTTAATTTTTAAAGTCCAATATATTAAGTCAAGGTCCAATTTAGATATTTGGAGTCCGTCGAATCTTTTTCAGTAGCTTCAAATATTTTCACCTGGTCAAATTAAGTTTGTCAAGCCAATAACAAAATCATACTCTACACTTCGAGTTCTTCAAAGTGTTCTTCAAGTCCTTCAAGGACATTTTTCGCGAAAACTAGACAAGAACGATCTTCGATCCAAGATTAAGGCGCTAAGACCCTTTCATCCACATTCTTTTAAAAAAATCCCGTGAAAATCCATCAAAATTCTCTACAAAGCAACATTTAATTAAAGATTTAAGGTGTAATAAATGTTATAAAGTCATAAATTTATATTCTTTTGTCAGTTTATTTATTTGATGTTTAAAAAATGAGTAACTAAAAGACCGACTTGAATATATTGAAAATTGTTCAAGTTGGTCGGGATAGGTCGGGATTAGCGGTCTAATTCCAAGTAATTGATTGTTTGGTTCACTGGACAAGGGCCCTGTATAGATTTTCAACCCTATATTGAGGGATAAACCTATTCTATATGGAAGGTGGGACAAAATATGTCACATCCCGATTTTCGTAGTCCAAATATGCATAAATTTTATAAGAATTTGCAGCGGAAGTAAATGTTAAAACATGAAACATTATGAATGTAATAACAGGGATCGACTCTCATCTAAACAAAAATAATTTAAATCTTAAAAACTAATACTTTGAATGTAAAATAACATGAATCAATTTTTTTTTAAATGAAATCAATTGCTAAAGTAAAATTTAATTAAGGCAATCCACCGTCCCTCCACCGCACTACTTCTTAATCTGAAAAATGTTAATGAGATTGGGGTGAGCAAAACCACTAGCTCAGTGAGATTCCCTTACTTTATCACAATCAAATATAACATGTAAATAAAATTATAAACTCACAGACATACATACAATTTCATGCTTCTTTGGCAAAGGCCAACCCAGAGGCTTGTTGGATAAACCAACCTTAGGCTTGTTGACTAGGTCAACCTTAGGCCTTGTTGGATAAACCAACCTTAGGCTTGTTGACTAGGTCAATCTTAGGCTTGTTGGATAAACCAACTGTATAACATAGATTGTAAGATGTAGCAAGCAATAATAACACTCACATGAATATTTAAAAGTGACAAAACAAGTAAAAACCCCACCTCGTTTTGTCAATGTCATGGATGTGAATGATACAATGAAGTATCTTTATTCCTTCGTGCCTAAAAGTATTTAAATAATGCATCTTAGAGCTTACTAATAAATTTATAAATATCTAGAAATATTATTAATGAATATTAACTAAAATAAAAAGTTCAAGAACGACATTTTAGAGATAAAGTCATTTGAAAGTAATTTTAAGGACATAACCACGAAATTAAAAATTGGCAGTGTTTCAATTTGTGCTTATAAACTTTAAAAAAAATCAGCAAATAAATGTTTAAGGGCTAATATTACAAAAGTATTAGGAAAAGCATTTGCCAAGAAAATAAATTTGGGCCCATTCAATTAAGAACTTGTTTGTGAGAGAATTATTTTGACCGAATCATACACTAAGCGATAATACATGTAAAAAACTTAGCCTAACGATTTCATAAAGTAACAATAGTATAAATATATAGGTTCGTTAAATCATAAAAAAAAAGACTTAAATTTTAACAAATATAATAAAAAGAAGATATGTACCGCTTATACAGAGAGGGGAGAACATATGTAGCAAACTTCTCGGCCAGAACAAAGTTTCGAATTCAAGATGAAAGATGTTTTCTTCATTTTGATTCGTGAAAAGACCAAGTATTTAAAAGTCTGGGGAATAGATTTTAGTTGAGAAAATATTGGGAGCAGATTTAAAAATATTTCCATAATCTTTATCTTTGAATTTTAAAAATATTAGACTTGAGATTCTTGAGGTCAAAAATTTATATGAAGATATTTATATTTATCTACACTTATATATTTAAAAATAAATATTTATAAACTTTTGATAGATATGAAAAATCTATAATTTTTAAAAATACTTAAAATATCTAAAATACATAATGTGAATTTTAGGGGTGTTACAAAATATGTCTCAAATACAATATTACATTGTTATCCTCGTATTTATACTTAAACTGACCAAGCATATTATGATATTTCAATAGGTATCATATATAATCCCTCAGTCCAACCACAAACATTAATTTTTCAGTACATGATTAAAATATACAATCCTACAATTCAATCATACATCTTGATTCAATTAATTCAGTCAAATTAATCAACTCTTACACAAATCAACCCAATCCTATAATAATTAAGCAATCCAATTCTGCGAAGCAAACGGGGCTTAAGGCTACTGAGTAATACTCTTATGAATCAGGACTATACATGAACTTTATCATTGTTATGCATAAAAATTATCACTGTTATCTACAAAAATTATCATTGTTTCAAAAATAATGTTATCACTATTTAAAAAATATTTTACTTTTAAAACAAATATAATTTTTATACATAAATAACTATATACTGTAGCTTTTTTTACACATCATTAAAAAAAAATAGAATTACTATGAACTCGAATTCACGCACCTTTTTTTTTCAAGTTCAAGGCTACTGTAATTATTTTTTTATTTTTTTTTTGATAGGAAAACTGTAAATACAGGCTACTGTATTTATGTGTGATGTATCCCTTTGCAAAGTTTCCCACTTTATATAGCCCGTTAGAAACGCTGCCACTTTCCTCATTTTTTTTATTTAATATTATTATTATTCTAAATAATTTCAGAATATATAGAGTAATTTTTTTTTCACTTTACCACTTAATATTAAAAGGAAAAATTACTCTAAGGTGCAAGATTCCTATCAATATTATGATTTAGTACAATCAAAACCCCTCAGTACTCTAACATACAAAATGCCTCTCAAAAAGTCCAAAATACCTTTATTAGACATTAGTAAAATAATAAACAAATAATTTCTATCCTCTAAACGTGAGATACATAGAAGGGATAGATAAACAAATAATTTCTCACCCCCACTCACGTTTGAAACCCTCAACCACCCCTCTCCTCTCTCTCAAGCTCACTCCCCCTCTCTAAAATCAATTCGGCAAAATGAAACAAATTTGGCATCTCCAATTCATTGTCTTGGTAAGTTTGGTTTGATTTTAGTGATTTGAGAAGCGGGTGGACCCTGTGGTGGTTAACGGCGACGGATCTGTACATACGTCGCCGGGTGCAATAAATTGGCGGCATCGTCGTGTTTTCTCCAAGTTTCGACATCGAGTTTTGGGTTTTGATGGTGAATCTATTGGTGACGGTGGCGGGTGGGAGTTGGTGGCGTTTGTGGCGGCAGATCTGTAGAAGGTGGCGATGATTTGGCCGGCGATGTCATCTCTGCAGTTGTATTATATGTGCTTTTGTAGCTTGTTTTATTCTAGTAACTTATAGAATAATGATCTTGGATTTAAAGATTCTTCCACTCCGCTAAAGTTTTTTTTTTTTTTTGGCTCACTAATGGAGAATCTGTGCGTTAGATGTTGGTTGGCGGCGACAGAGTTTTCTGTGGTGGTGGTTTGGCTGTTTGTGCAAATTTTGTTTTGTGCTTAAAATATTTTAGTATTAAAATTTTGTGTATAAATGAAGATAAATAGCTAATGTGTCCCGTATTAGGTTTTTTAACCATTGCAATATTGTTTTCTTCTTCCCCATTCTATAATTTGATGAATCCGTGCGTTAGGTTTTTTTTTTTTTTTTGCACAGACGATTTTTTTTTGTGTATAAAGTGATTTTTTTTTTGCACAGATGAAAATTCTGTGTGTATAAAATTTTTAGTATTGAGATTTTTGTGCAGATATTTGTTTTTACCCTTTGTGCATATTTTTTTACACGTCTTTCAAAATATCTGATGAACTCAATTAAAAAACTGGTTATAATTGTTTGATTAGTGTCATTTTTAAAAGTTTATATTTAAGTTGGATTTTTTGTGATTTTTCTGTGTATTTTTCATGTGAATCTAGGCTTTTTAAAGTTCATCGATTCATGAAATTAGTAGTGTATGTGGTTAATTCGATGTTTTTAATATGTTTGTTTGTTGCAGGTTCCATTTTTACCAGATTTGGTGGAGGAGGAAGAAGAAATGATGAAGGAGGAAAAGGATGACATATTAGATGAATGAAGCCAGTTGTGCAATTTTTTTTTGCATTTGTAAACTTTTTTTTTTTTTGCAAATTTTTGCATTTGTGTACAACTAATGAAATAAGATAATGGAAGGTTATCTACAATTTTTATTAAAATTTGAGCTGTAATTTTAAACTTTGGATCTGTAAATTATTGAATTTTTTTGTGCAAATTTTTTGTGTTATTTGTTCTTGTTTGAGTAACAAAAAAAATGTTGAAATAGGAAAGCAAAAAAATAAAGAAATGGAAAACATGATTCAAAATTTTGAAAGATTAAAGGGTTGTTTTAGAACACTACTGCACAGTGAATCATTTTTTTTTTTAAGTGATGGGTCACAGCTTTTAGCTTAAAAAAACGCTTGTTGATCTTCAATTGTGATTGAAAACATAGCTTAAAACCTTTAGCAGATGATGAAAATACGAAACAAAAAAAAAGAAGAAATGGGAAACATGATTCAAAATTTTGAAAGATTAAAGATAAAATATTAAGAAATGTGTATGAAGGAGGGAGAAAAATAAGGAAGGGAAACATGATTCATTTTCCTCTGCATTGGGAAGAAGCGAGAAGGTCTAATTGTGAACAGGGAGCTTGCAGATTTTATTTGTTGTGAATTTTTTAATTTGAAGGGTTACTAAGGGTAGTATAGAGTTTTTACTAGTAGTTTTGTATCTTATAGTAATGGTTTTAAGGGGTAGCACCTATTAGTAATTATGTCCCCAATTTTTGCACCTAATAGTGAGTCCCTCTATTTAAAATATATAGAGCAATTTTTTTCCACTTGATCGCTGTAATATTTTAAAAATATATAGAACAATTTTTTTCCACTTGACCGCTGTAATATTTAAAATATATAAAACAATTCTTTTCCACTTGACCACTGTATAGTGTATTACCGTGTATACCACTCAATTGATCTGCACCCCACACTTACTTGACTATTTCGGGTGTGGTCCCAACTCCTGATCAATAATTGAATGGAAAATATATATATATATATATATTGATTTTATAATAAAAATACATTATATATATATTTATTAAAATAAATATATACCCACATGGTCCACTCTTATTTCTTAACACTTAAATAAATAAGAGACTATTTCTCTTTTGTTTAATTTTATTAAATATATCCATCTTTATTTATTTTTATTATATCTTAATTTTGTAAATTAAATAAAAAATACTAAATAATTTATTGTAATGAAATTTAATATATTGCAACAATAGAATAAATAAATAAATAAATTTTACTATGTGGACCAATTATCAGTTTTTTATTCTTTATAATTATAAATATCATTAATTTTACTTCTAAAAATTGAATAAATCTTTTCTAATAATAATTTTTACTAAACCTAATAATTTAATTTTATTAACCTTATATCTTTAATTATAAACTTTGAATTTTGAAATTTTAACATGCATTTAAATGTAATATTTCCATTTATAATATACATATATATATATATTATAAATGGATAGGTAGTGGTGGGCGATGGTATTTTTAGATGAAAAGTGCAAAATGGGTACATTTTTTTTTTATTAGGATGAGTATATATTTTTTTATTATAAATTTGAATATATTTGGTATATCTCTTTTTTTATTATAAATTTTGGTATTTTTTTTTATTATAAATTTTGATATATTTGCTCTTCTTCACTAATTAAAATAATTCCCCTCTACGAAATGAAGTAGTTCACCAAACCCAACTGCAAAAGCATAAAAAATTCCCAGAAATCACACTTGGCACCCAATCCATGACGAAAGTTCCAACAGAAAAACACTTAACAGTGCGAACACATATGCAATTGAAAATCTCAAAACTCAATTCAATTACCAGCCTTAATCTCCTTACAATTAACACACAAAAAAAAAAAAAAAAAACTCAAACATAAGTAGCAATAGTAACATTATATCCAACAATAGCATCGCCAACAGAATTAACCCAATACGTATTCGCAATCGCATAGCCACGTGCCATCCGAAAAAGACCGGTCCCACCGACAATAGCCATCTCCCGAACCCGGTTCATCACCGGGTTTATACTAAGAAGGCTAAAGGAGCTACCGTTGTACACCCCATCAGTGAACACATAGCTAAGGGCCATGATAAGCCCAAAGTCCGTCTGCCCGCACGACCCGTACAAGCCCCGGGCCCGGCCCACAATCTTCGACGACTGCTCCGGCCCAATTGTTAACGGGTCATCGATCATCATGAGCGCCCCGAAAATGGTGGGCGATGAGACGTTGTTTAGAGGCTGTGCAATTCGTACGGCGCTCGGGTTTCGGCCGCTGACTATGTCGTGGAAATAGAATTGGAGAGTGGTAATAACCTCTTTTCCTGTTTCCACTCTCTTGTGCCATTGGTCACTGCTTTGGGCTGAAGATTTGGATACGAGAAAGAATATGATGAGGGGTGGGAGGAGATTTAAGGGTGACATTTTTGGGTGTCTGTTTTGATTTATTGAAGGGGTTGTGAGGGTGTATTTATTGTTATTTTGAAGGGGAGAGGAGTGATGTCAAATGTTTGTAAAGTGGTTTAGCTTATGGAAATTGGACTTGTGTTGGGGGTTGGTGTGGAATTGAATTAAAGAAGAAGAAGCAGACAACATGGAAATTGGAAAAGAAATTATTTAGTCTTGTGGTGGAGGGATTGTTTTCAAGTCGTCGGTATGTAATGGGGAACTTTTATTTTTCGGACTGTAGCTATGGGTATCAAAACAAAGGATAATATATTTACGGCTTATAATTGTGGGATAGCAAAATTTTAAACTCGCTACTTCAGGACCAATTGTCCTAAACTCCATAATTTTGGGCTAAATGTCACGAGTTGGTTCAATAATTATCAGGAAGAATCGCAATTAACAATGCATCAGTCACAAAATTTCAAATATGATGTTGTGGTATACATAAAATTGTAAATCGAATTGAAGATACCAAACTAATACAATTTTTGAAAAAAACGAGTAAATAATTTAATATATCTTTTATATTTCTCATTATAACCTTCATAGTCGTATAAGATTTCAAAAAAAAAAATAAAAAAATTAAACCAAGATACCAGGAAATCGATGAAATTATTGGTTAATTTTTTTTTTTAAAATGAAAGAATTCACTTAATTTTATAATCCACAAAGGATTTCGTGCAACTGTCAAAACACGAGGAGATTTCCACAATTTTTCTAAATCACGGAGAAATTTCGTGCAATTAACCCAAATTTTTATTTATACACATACATATAAGTTGCCTCATTACATATATAACGGATCGATTCAAAGTCGTACGAATTGTGTAAAAGTTCCACAAGAAAGAATATATATAGAGAGAAAGAGATAGATAAGTTGCCACATCACAGAACGAATCGATTCAAAGTCATGCGTATTGTGTAAGATCCACAAGAAAGAATATATATATATATATATATATATAGAGGAAATGGTCCAAATAGGTCTCTCATTTTGATTTGAAAGATTCTTTATACCCACCTGTAAAATAAACAGATAAAATACTAATTCTTTAGATTTTAAAGATATATTATATCTTTTAGCCTTCTTTACACCCACCTTGTAAAGTAAACACATAAAAAAATTACTAATTCTTAGATTTTAAGATATCTTTAGCTTTTTTGTAAATATATATAATAACATATCACATAAATCGAATTTACGTGAATTGTTTTCTTTAAAATATACTCCATCCATCTATAATAGACAACTTAGTTTCATTTTTCACACAAATTAAAAAAATATTTTGAAAATATAAGATTTACCCCAATAATTTTTTATGCTCTTACTTAAGGCAAATATTTGTGTGCACCCTTTGCACCAATTTAAAATTGGTGCAATTGCATTTCAGGAGTTTTTTTTTTTTTACTATATTTCAAATTCCGAACAAGACTCAGATCCGACTGACCCGACCCGAATGGTTCATGGTTCAAGGTTTGGATTCATGGTCCTGGGTTCAGGGTTTGGATTCATAATTCTGGGTTCATGATTCAAGGTTCAGAGTTCGGGTTCAGAGTTCATGATTCAGACTTCGGGTTCAGGGTTCATGATTCATGATTCATGGTTCAGGGTTCATGGTTCATGGTATGAGAATGGAAAAAAAATGGAGGATGAAATTACCCAAATTCTAAGTTGCAGTTAATCCAAATTAAAATTAAATTCAATTTCACCAGGTGCAATTAGTGCACACAAGTATCACTCCTTATTTAATAATGATTAATCTCAACAATCATTAAATAAATGTATTTTAGACAAAATACATCCCTTTAAAAGGAATGTAGTTATTATTTGAGATAATAAAAAAAATAGTAGGAAGTATTTTTTACTTATGAAGTATTAAGTTTTAAATATCAAGTAGTATCACTTTAAAAAAATATATATATAAATTGCATGTGTTATTTTTATCAAAATCACTAAATCATGATATTTCGTATGATAAATATATATAGTACTATTAAATTCACACAAAATTCCTCTAGCTCTCGCTTGAATGACATACTACAAATTTTTGAGGTTGTGTTTGTTTTGGGACTTACACGAATGGACTTAGAATTTTACGTTTTCCGTCTCACACGAGTTTGGAATTTAGAGTATGATTTTTTAATTCCACATTCAATCCACAATTAAAAATACCTATAAAACTTATTATTACTCTTCATGTTAATAGTCGTCTTATGTGGAAAATATATCGTGACTGTGTTGATTGACAACTAAACAAAATAAAATACACGTGTGGCGAGCACAAGTGCAATGTGACGAGCACAAGTGCAAAGTGGCGAGCACAAGTGCAATGTGGCGAGCACAAGTGTATGTTTGAAATGGAGAACACATTTGTGAGATATAACGACAACAAGGATTTGGTGACCCAGTTCGTCAGGAATGACTACGGCGTACCAAGCCAGGGTTATTTTATTAGTGATTTGGGGATGTGGCGAGCACAAGTATGATGTGGAATGGAGAGTGAATATCAAAGCAACATGTCAGAAAATCCCCTTCTCTGGCCCTCTGAGGACCTATTTGTACTATTCTGCCAAGCTGGTGCTGGCACGGCGAGCAGGAGCTGGCCTTTCTTGCTCAACAAGATTGCAAGAGGTGTCGACAAGCATCTTGTTTGTGCTCTCCGGGTCGACATATGTCTTTGCTTACTTGTGAAGACTTTGTCTTGTCGTCCAGGTGTTGTTGCTTAGCAGGTGACTTGGTCTTGTGTTCGCCCAGTGAGGTGAGCACCCTTACCTTCTGACTGGTTTCAAGGTATCTGCCCCCCGTGTTCGCCAATGTGGTTTGGTGTACACGGGCCTTGCCTTTGTTAGGTCTCCTGGCTTCTCTCCTCGTGCTCGCCATGTGGGCGAGCACGCACTGTTGTTATGGTTGACTTCGTGGTTGCTTGGATGAACCATCTAACAAGGTGGATAAACGATGGGCCTTCTGGGGCTCTTCGAATGACTGGAGTAAGTTCAGTTCAGACAACTCCCGATTGCTACTGTTTTCACCCCCTGTTCCCCGGTTTTTCTGCTCGGCCCATACTTGTGCTCGCCTGCCATGACGAGCATGTGCGTGGTCCCTGGGCAAGCATATAGTTTATATAGGCGAGGTTACCTTTAATATGTTGTGGTCGCCCTAGCTGGCGAGCACGTGGTGAGCTCTGATAGTTTCGTGTTCACCCCATGCTCGGTGGCCATGCGTTAGGCTCCGAGGCCCTATTGTGTTACTGTCCTTGTGCTCTCCCAATCGAGGCGAGTGTGAATTATGTCCTGACTAAACCCTTGCTGACGTAGGTGTGGTCGTCCTTAGTGTGGTCGTGCTCATCCGGACTGATATGACCCGTGCTTGTCCACATATGCTCGTCCGGACTGGTGTGGCCCGTGCTCGTCCACTTGTGCTCATCCAGACTGGTGTGACCCGTGCTCGTCCACCTGTGCTCGTTCGGACTGGTGTGGTCCGTGCTCATCCACTTGTGCTCGTCCGGACTAGTGTGGCCCGTGTTCGTCCACCTGTTCATTTGGTGGACACGTGGCAGGTGGTCTTTGACCGGTAACTGATCGGTTACAACAATACCCCCAAGGTCGGGCTTTGGCTGTGCTCAGAGTTCGACCTTGATTCATGTCTTGATAATATTTCATCCTTCGCTGCATCTGCGGTCAAAATGTTTGTTCACGAGCATGCTCGAATGTCCTATAAGGTCTTGATAGTTCAGAATGAGCCTCCGAGTTGAGGATCTTTCCTATGCTCATCGTCGATTTTTTATGTGCTCGTACTCCGAGGTAGCGAGCCCCCTTGTACGAGTCTTTTCTGTGCTCGTCGACGACCAATTCTGGCGAGCACGTGGCAACGCCAATGAAGGCGGGCAATCTCATCGTCGAGAAGGCGGAGAATACTTCACTAAATCGACGGAATGAACATCGTCGAGGCAGCTGGGAGCCAATGCCGAGAAGGCGGGCTGGTCGACGCCAATGAAGGCGGACAAAGTCATCGCCGAGAAGGCGGGAAATACTTCGCTAAATCGGTGGAATGGACATTGCCGAGGTAGCGAGGAGCCAATGCCGAGAAGGCGGGCTGGTCAACGCCAATGAAGGCAGACAAAGTCATCGCCGAGAAGGCGGAAAATACTTCTTTAAATCGTTTGAATGGACATCGCCGAGGTAGCGAGGAGCCAACGCCGAGAAGACGGGCTGGTCTATGCCAATGAAGGTGGACAATGGGGGCAAGCATGCTAGCAACCCCCCGCTTGGTCGGTCTCAGAGGAGCAACCCCCTTGTGTTGGCTAGAAAATTAACTATAAAGCAACTAGTGTTGAGAGCTTACTTGATGGTGGTCGTGTTCGCCCGAACAGAGGAGGTCTGCGGTTTCGTCGTCCAACCGACGCGGGCCCATGCTCGTCTTTAACCGGGAGGTCAGGTTTCGCCCAAATCGACGCGGGCCCATGCTCGCCCTAATCGGGAGGTCCGTGGTTTGTCCGAATCGGGAGGTCTCAGGTTTCGCCCAAACCGACGTGGCTCGTGCTCATCCGAATTGGGGAGGTCTGTGCTCATCCAAACTGACATGGCCCGTGCTCATTCGAACTGGGGAGGTCCGTGTTCATCCAAACTAGGGAGGTCTGTACTCGTCTAAATTGACATGGCCCATGCTCGTCCGAACTGAGGAGGTCCGTGTTCGTCTGAATTGGGGAGGTTTGTGCTCATCCAAACTGACGTGGCCCGTGCTCATCCAAACTGGGGAGATCCATGTTCATCCGAACTGGGGAGGTCTGTGCTCGTCCAAACCGACGTGGCCCATGCTCGTCCGAACTGGGGAGGTCCGTGTTCGTCCAAACTAGTGTAAGTCATTGGTCACCATCTCCCATCTACCGATCTCCAGGAAATCAGCCTTGATTTCTTGTTCTTGCCAGAGGGAGTCGAGATGGTTCCCCCATCTGATGATGAGGACACGGACGTAGGTGAGCATGGGGGTGATACGGCAGCTGGAGGCGAGCAGAGCGCTCAGGGCATCGACGAGCAGAGGGCTCGGGTTGGTGGCGAGCAGAGTGCACTGGATGATGGCGAACGTAAGATGGAGGATGGTGGTGAGCAGAGGGCCCAGAATGGCGGGGCGGGAGCCTGGATGATGGCGATGGCGCTTGATCGAGGATAGGATGGGACCGCTCAGCTCTTCGCTTCCACCGACTCCGGATAATGAGCCCTTTCCTTAAACTTTTTCTTTGTAAACTCTGTGTTTGGCTAGGATAGCCTTTTTTTGCTTGGCTGGGATGGCCGTTGTGAAGTTTCGACCCTTAGATGGTCTTTTTGTATGCTCGGCCATTAGTGCCTATTTTTTCGTTTATGAATCAAACCATCTGATGTGTTTGTGTTTAACCTGACTTCGTTTTATGATTGTCTTACGTTGGTGCAATCATGATAGTTGTCTTATTTAGTTGCAACCCTTATTCGTTCGCGATCGACTTATTTAGTTGCGATTATTTCTGCTCTGGTCGTCTTATTTATGGTGCGACCTATGTACCCAATGCTCGTGTTTCTGCGGGCATCGTAAGCACACATTCTTTCGCCAATCAAACACAAACTCGGCTCTGTTCGATTCTTTTCGGACTTTGGTCGTCTTATTCCGGTGCGACCAAACTGGGCACGACTAGAAAAACTGAATAAATAAAAAGACATCACACAGAATGTTCTAATCTATTACATTTATTTACAACTGGAAAACAATAAAAAATCTAGTTATTACAAGTTTTTAACTTTTACAAGGGGAAAACTGAAGGATGGCGAACACCCAACCCCCTAATGTTGAACCTGGTTTACACAACTATGGTGAGCAAAGAATGACCTAGTCAATCTGCATGTGTGTGCTCGCCGCTTAATAGCATGTATTCGCACTCAATCCCCTAAGGTGGAGATGACTGGTCCCTCCATCATTGGCGGATTCTTTTCTGATCGCCCTCCTGGTAGTCTGAAGTTGTTCGTTTTGCCGGTTTTTGTTGGCGATCGCCTCTCTGGTCGCCCCTTCCTGCTCGTCCTGAGATCGGGCGAGCAATTCTTGCATAATGATTATTTTTTCCGCCCACTCGCGGAACTCGGGATACGTGTTCGGTCAATCTCGATGCATGGCCTTCCACATGTCTGTATTGAGGGTGAGGCCTCCAACCACCGCGAGGATGATGGCATCTTCCTCCACGGGTGCCCCATCATACGGACACCTATCGAACCTTTCCATGTATGTCGAGTCTGATTCAACCTTAATCTGAGAGTAATGTGCTAGCCTCTGCTTAGGGGCTTGGCGAGCACAAATTGAAGAAAAGTGGGACAGGAAACTCTGCCCCAACAGCGTGAAGGATGTGATGGAAGCGATGGGCAAGTTGGAGAACCACCTGAGCGCCCTATTGCCCAAAGTCATGGGGAAAGACCGGCACTGTGTTGCGTCGGTTGCGCCCATGGCGATCATGTAATCCAAGTATTTACTCAGATGGACATGAGAGTTGGACTCCACGTCGAACATAGGTACATGTGGGTGCCTCTTTGCCACCTTTCCTTGTACCTCGGCGGACATGATCGCCGGGGACAATGGCGAGAATGACATTACACCCGGTTGTGGAAGCCCTTTAGTCGCGACCAGATCGCCCTGTAGGTTCTCAATCACCTTCTGCATTTCCGCGAATTTCACGGGGTCGACGGACCCAGAATGGGGCTGGGTCCCACCATGAGGACTCAGATGGCCATGCTTATGGTGGGGAAGTCCCGCTTTCTGTGCTCGCCCCTGGTCTCCTAGGTGGTGGTGGATGGACAATTTTGTCCCTACGGACTTTTCTGGATCCTGCAGTTTTTCTTGGTGCGGGTGAACACAGGGAGCCGAACGGGCTTACGTGTTCGCCCGCTGTTCCTTCCCGGGATCGTGGCGCTGATGATCTCCAAGTCGGTCCTTCACTGATAATTTCAAATGTCCAAACGCCGATTATCTGGACCCATGTGTTTGTTCATCATCCGACAAATTATTAGCTTCTTTGTCGGCTCATTTTTCGGCGGCCCTCTTCTTGACCTGCTCGGTATCAAGAGTATGTGAGTGTTGGTCATCATCTTCTGGGTCTCTTTGCTCGGCCAACTCCTTTTCGGCCCGCTCTTTCTGGGCTCTAAGCAAGAAAGTTATGACCTTTGTAGTAGTCGCCGGATAATTGGCGATGTCTTCCAAGTTGATGCTTTCTAGAGTTTGGTTTTCGTGAGGCTGATACTGAGCCTCGTATTGGACGTGAAATCGGCTTTGCCCCAATTTCTGAGCTTGTGTATTCCTTGATTGAGGCATATATTTATTTTTTCTCCCTGGTTTTTTGGAGTGTTTAGATTGGTTTGTGCACCTTTCTTCTAGCGCCAATTGTTGATAGTCGTCTTATGTGGAAAATATGTCGTGGCTGTGTTGATTGAAAACTAAACAAAATAAAATACACGTGTGACGAGCACAAGTGCAATGTGGCGAGCACAAGTGTATGTTTGAAATGGATAACACGTATGCGAGATATAACGACAATAAGGATTTGGTGACCCAGTTCGTCGGGAATGACTACGTCCAAAGGGGCGTATTGCCGAGAGGTTATTTTTTATTAGTGATTTGGGGATGTGGCGAGCACAAGTATGATGTGGAATGGAGAGTGAATATCAAAGCAACATGTCAGAAAATCCACTTCTCTGGCCCTCTGAGGACCTATTTATATTATTCTGCCAACCTGGTGTTGGCACGACGAGTAGGAGCTGGCCTTTCTGTTAGTGTTAGTGTCCTAGAGACAATCCACAGTAAGCACCATATTCAGTATTGATTTAATATTATTGTTTATTTAATATTAAATATATGGTGTTGCACTTATTAGAATATTATGTTTGATTGTTTGCATTTGTTCTTATCTGTGTTACCTTGAGTCACTGTTGTCATTGAGTGTGTGAGAACTCAGATGATCTAAGCATGATTCTCAAATGACCCCAATCGAAGATCATCAAGAATGGGATATTGATGATACAATGGAGATTGGTGTGCGATCTGCATCATACTCTTTAAGAGTGTAGTAAGATCTCACTTACTGCGAGATAGTAGGTATCTCATGATGTATGCACAAATACCTTAGAGGGTATTGGTGTACCCATCCGAGAAATCTTTTGATGTAGTTCCACTATATGTGTCTACGGGTGTCTCGGTTAGTGGGAGCGATGCGATACTCCTTTGACTTGAGGTCAATACACACGACATGTGTGCAGTGATGAACTTTGACCATGACCGATGCTTGCACCCGTCTATGGGTAGATATGACATGGATTGGGTTCATCACGAAGTGCATGTGTGTGGTAGTTGAGCCAAGAAAATGATCCATTCCTCAAAGTGGATTTAGAGAGAATACTCATCTTCTCATCATAATTGGATCAAAGTCATTGGCCAATGAACGTCAACTTGGACTTTGTGGCCAAGTGTGACATAAGTGATCAATTAGTAATTAAAGATAAATTGATTAAGTTATTGGAATATACATTTCATCATGTTCAAGGCTTAATCGAGTATTCGCGAATGAAAGGAGAAAATTGTAATAGCCCATATTTCAGTTACAGGTAGTTGTACATGTTGGGGAATTAATTGCCCGAATCTATTCGGGACGAATATTTAAATACAAATTTAATTCTAACAATTATTACTAGCATGAATTAATCCTATATTAATTCAAATAATAATTCAACAACAAATCATGCATATAAACAGTTCACATAAATCCTACGCATGCAGAATTACAACGGGTTTACGTGAACTAACCTCTCGGAGTGACAACCGTTCAGAAGATGGATCCCGTTCACACGAACACATCAAAAGACCTTCTCAAGTATTCCCTTATCCTTGTTCAACAATCCGGTGGTAGGAACTCGCAAACAATTTAACAAAAGGAAAAAAATAAAATTATGCTGCACCACCTTTCTGGATTTCTAATTTTTCCAACACATGGAATTTCCCTGGGGATGAAACATTCATCCCCTATTTATAGATATAGGGGTGGTCGAAATTTTAGGGTGAAAATAAGATGGGAAAATCTTATTCTTGATCTCCAAGAAATCTTGAATATATCTCATATATTATTTTCTCTATAATTAAATATTCCACAAAAAAATCCCACCTCCTAATATTATGGTGATTTTAAAAAATTTAAGGATAAAGGAATCCAAGATTTTGACCTTCTTGAATTTATGAGATATTCTTATATTCCAAGAATACATATCTTCCATAATATCTTTCCAAGAAAATCAAAAAAATCTTTCCTCTCCTTATTTATTCAAAAATTTCAAAACTTTCTTAACAAATAACCAAGTGGGAGATTTCTTGAATTTAATGAGATCAACTTGTATTCCATGAATACTTATCCTCATTCCATAACAAAATTCAAAGAAAATATTTCTCCCTCTTTTATTTATTAATTTCGAAAATTAGGAAAAATTAGGCAACAATAATTTATTTTATTTCAAACACCTTTTCAGTTATTGGACTTTATCTTTGGGCTACTTGAGGGGCCTTTAGGAGAATTAAGATTGGACCTTCTATTGGACTTTGAATATCTAATATTGAGCCACAATATTATTCAAGCCCATAAATATTAATTAATCCCACTACATAATTAATATTGCACTATCCATCTTAACCCATATTACTGTTAATATGACTCCCGATTATTATTTCCCCTGTTTAAGATATCCAGCCCATTAATTAATTCAAGCCACTGAAACAGCTTTCCTTTAATTAATATCTTTTGTCCTTGGTCAAGGAACGGTTCAACATTATTATCCATACCAGAAACTAATTCCACTTGCAAGATTTGGTATGATAAATCTTATGAACCTCCCAAGGGGGCAAACCGAACAAGCGTACTTGCACACGATTCTTCGTATTAAATCTTACCAATCACATGTGACCAATAATATTGCCCAAAATATAAAGTATTGAATCTCATTGATTCTCTACCCGTCATAAATCAAAGCAATAATTACTAACCACACACGATCTTATTTAAGGGATGAAGATTAAGAAATAACGAACCACTGAGGTCTAATTCTTCCTAATTAAGTGCTGAAGAATTTATCCTCCTGTAGGTCCTATGCAGTGCATCAGTCATGCACTAGTGTAATCTCTTGGTCAAGACAAGCCAATCTGAGCCTTACACTTCAACCTTTCACGATGGATTGTTCATTTCCATCTAGGTCGGGAACAACGTATTTTAGTTACAAGGAACTGTTAATTTAATCTTCTGTGATCTGGTATCACTAAATTAACTACAATGTAACACGTACTGTTTATTGAATAGTTATGTAGTAAATATATGTAACATTCAATGATATTTAAAGCATCAGTGATAAATAATTTATTTCAGTAAATAAGATGTAAATTGGTTTGGTTATACAAAGTAAAAACATACTTTCCAGTATAACCCCAACAATCTCCCACTTATACTCAAAGTCTGCTTTTAAGTATACTACAACATATCTCGTGTAGTTCTTAATGCGTGACATCTAATGTCACATACACGAACCTAATAATATCTCCCACTTATACTCAAAGCAGATTGGCAACGGTCTTGACACCCATTCCTTCACATGTCTCTCGAATGTGTTCTGAGGCAGACCCTTTGTGAATGGATCTGCTAGGTTGTCTTCTGACGCGATCTTTGCCACCTCTATATCTCCCCTCTTAGCGATTTCTCGTATAAGATGGTATTTTCTTTCGATGTGTTTGCTGGCCTTGTGGGCTCTTGGTTCCCTTGAATTTGCAATTGCTCCGGCATTATCACAGTAAATAGTGATTGTGCTGGGCAAATTCGGAACTACATCCAAGTCCACTAGGAAGTTCTTGAGCCAAACCGCTTCTTTCGCTGCCTCGCAAGCAGCTACGTATTCGGCTTCCATGGTAGAATCGGTGATGCATTTCTACTTAACGCTTCTCCATGTCATGGCTCCTCCCCCCATGCAAAACACACTACCGGCGGTAAATTTTCTGGAATCTAAGTCTGATTGGAAATCCGAGTCCGTGTAACCGATGGGGATTAGACTGTCTGACTGATAAACCAACATTCTATCCCGAGTTCTTTTTAGATACTTCAGAATGTTCTTAACTGTCGTCCAATGCTCTTTTCCCGGATTACTTTGATATCTTGCCACCATGCCAACGACAAAGCAAATATCCGGTCTCGTGCACATCATTGCATACATAAGGCTTCCAACAGCCTAAGCATAAGGAATGCCTTTCATGTCATCTATCTCTTTTTGTGTCTTAGGGCACATTTCCTTGGATAGATGGATTCCATGTCTGAAAGGTACGAAGCCTTTATTGGAATCCTGCATGCTGAATCGCTTCAAGACAATGTCTATATATGAAGCTTGAGATAAGCCTATCATCATTTTCTTGCGATCTCGAGTGATCTTGATCCCAAGGATGTGTCCGGCTTCCCTTAAGTCCTTCATATCAAACTGTTTTGAAAGCCATGCCCTTACGTCTGACAACGTCTTTACATTGTCACCGATGAGTAGAATGTCGTCTACGTATAGTACTAAGAATACCAATGCAGTTCCGAAACGCTTCTTGTACACACAACTTTCATATTCATTTTGATCAAACCCATAAGACTTTATTACTTGATCAAAATATTGGTTCTAAGCTCTGGATGCTTGTTTGAGTCCATAAATGGACTTCTTGAGCTTGCAAACTAGGTGTTCTTGGCCCTTTTCAATGAAGCCTTGGGGTTGTTGCATATAGATCTACTCTTCAAGACTTCCGTTAAGGAAAGCCGTCTTGACCTCCATTTGCCAGATTTCATAATCGAGATGCGCAACAATCGACAAGAGAATTCGGATGGACTTGAGCATTGCTACAGGTGAGAAGGTTTCCTCATAGTCGATCCCTTCTTTCTGAGTATAACCTTTCGCCACAAGCCTTGCCTTAAAGGTTTCCACCTTCCCGCCTGGTCCTCTTTTCCTTTTGTATACCCACTTACAGCCAATGGGTTTGATCCCATCAAGTGGTTCAACTAACTCCCACACTCTGTTATGATCCATAGAACTCATTTCGGCTTCCATTGCTATTTGCCAAGAAACTGCATCCTTGTCTTGGATTGCCTCATCGTAAGTCCATGGGTCTAATTCATCTTGACCGAGGACTAAGTCCGAGGACTCTCCCACCCCCATGAATCTATCGGGCTGTCTCACAACCCTCCCACTACGACGAGGTTCCGGTTGTGTAAGTGTGTTGTTGGTATGTCATCTTGTTCAGTTGGCACTGAGGTTAGCCCCCTTAGCTCATTTAAGGTAATCTCACTTCTGGGCTTTCCTTCGTTCATGTAGTCTTCTTCCAAAAATCTAAAGTGGGTGCTTATTACCACCTTTTGATCTTCGGGACCATAGAACATACACCCTTTTGTTCCCTCGGGGTATCCTATAAACAACCTTAATTCTGATCGAGGATCCAATTTTTCGGCTTCCTTGTCCAACACGTAGGCCGGACACCCCCAAATTCTCATGTGTCTCAAACTGGGCTTGGATGACCGATTTTGGGAACCGATTTGGATGACACCAAGTTCAGGATATAAGCCACTGTTTCCAAGGCATGACCCCAGAACGACTTGGGTAGATCCACATAACTCATCATTGATCTAACCATTTCTAAAAAGAGTTCTGTTTCTTCGCTCTGCAACCCCATTTTGTTGAGGGGTTCCGGCTGCAGTTAGCTGGGATACAATCCCTTCATCTGACAAATAGTTCAAAAACTCATTGCTGAGGTACTCGCCTCCACAATCAGATCGTAGAGACTTGATACGTTTTTTCCTATGATTCTCTGCTTGAGCCTTAAATTCTTTGAATTTGTCAAAGATCTCAGATTTATGCTTCATAAGGAAAATGTAGTCGTACCTTGAGTAATCATCAATGAAGGTGACGAAATACTCATAACCTCCTCTTGCTTTGATTGAAATTGTACCACATACGTCTGTGTGAAAGATTTCTAACATTTCTTTAGCTCTATTCCCCTTGGCTCCGAATGCCCTCTTGGTCATTTTACCCTCCAAACATGATTCGCAAGTTGAGATTGATTCAACCCGGAGAGACTCCAATGAACCATCTTCTACCAACCTTTGAATCCTTTTTGGATTAATATGCCAAATCTAAGATGCCATAGAAGTGTCTCGTTCACGTCTGATGAACGTTTTCTTTTATCTGAAACAGTTGATGTGTTATAGGATGCATTTCGTGAGTGGTGTGCACAGTTAATTGTATAGAGATTGTTCAACAACGTTCCATGACAGATAAATTTATCATAAAAATAAATGGTAACAACTTTATCAAAAGTAACCGAATATCCATCAAGGTAGAGATTAGAAACCGAAATTAAATTCTTTCTAAAATTAGGAACGTAAAGAACATCTCTTAAAATTAAAACTCAATCTTCAAAAGACAAGTGCACTTCTCCCACTGCTTCAGCTGCCACTCTCGTAGCATCGCCCAGTGTGATGAGGATCTCACTCCCACTAAGTTGTCGGGTGTTGTGGCCTCGCCACGATGGGGCGATCACTCCAGGGTGACCACCGGAGGCTGCGACCAAGTTATAGTGAGCAACCTGGGGCGACCATCTTTACCTGGTCGCCCCCCGCCCAACAACTTTCCCGAGAAAAGCAGTTTTAGTTATGGCATGAGATCGCATGATATTTATGGAGGTGGATATTTGGGGCATAACGGGGAGAGGTCCAGCTGCGGGCGAAATCGGCGCCGGAAAGGCAGGAATCTGTTGTCTTACGGGCGGGAAACCCTTGAAGGTCGAGATTATCCGGCCCATGAAGAAGATTAACCTACTTGTAGCCTATAAATACACGTTGTATCACTGATTGTAAAAGGGAGAAAAAACTTAGTTCTTAGGCAGAAATATTAATATAATTCCTGGCTTGGTATTGCCCCCGGACGTAGTCAGATTTGGCGAACCGGGTCACCAAATCTCTCTTTATTTGTATTTGTGTTCATCGTGCTCAGTGTGAGTGATTGTTCATACGCCAGCATATATTCCGGCTATAACAATTTGGCGCCGTCTGTGGGAAACAAGCAACCAGTTCAGCAGAAAAATTAAGAACTCACGAGGAGCGATGGCACAAAACGATATCCCAATGACCGGCCTCGAAACCAATCCACGCGACGGGGTGGAGGCATCCCTATCCTCCGAATCAAGGCCCCTACAGGAGCAAACTACTGATGAGCAAAACTGGGTTCAAAACTCCCGAAGAGATGAAGAACGCCTGGATCTATCTACGCAAGCGTAACCTGGACTTTGGCGAGGGCGATGATCAGCAGCCTACCGTCAAAGCCGCCCACCCCGGAGGGAACACCAGGGAAAAAGTCCAACTAGGAGGACAACTCGGCCTCAACCGGGCCGCCTCGGCCGCAAAGGTCAACCCTCCCCAAAACGAAGCGATGAACAGAGCTTGCCGTACAAACGGGCGGGAAGTCTCGGTTTTTCACCGGTTAGGAGATAACCAGGCACCGATCTCGGTTTTTGATCGCCTGGGTAGGCACTGGGCGCAGAATAAGTGCGCCCATGCAGAAGATGAGGCCGATTCCCATCAGATGGTCGTGTTTGAAGCAGGCGACCAACAAAAGAAATACAGGAACGAACTACGCATCTCTGTGTTAAGTTGGCTCAGCTCCAGCGACCATCGTGCTGAACGTGCTCGGGCGGCCCAGCACGAAGCTGAGCTCACCGCCCTGAGGCAGACTGTCAGAGCCCTCCAGGAGAGAATGGACAACCAGCCGGCCCCGGGCGGACAGGGGGCCAACTTGGCGATTCCAGTGTCGCCACTCGGGGTAGCCGTAGCAGCCGCCCCCACTAAGGCCAAGATCAACACCGCTTCAGTTGATCGATATGGGGGGGACTCTAATCCAAGGACACACCTTGCCAATTATAATTCATACATGACATCCGTGGGGGCATCTGATGCGACCATGTGCCGATTGTTCCCCCTCACCCTGACGGAGCATGCTCATAAGTGGTACACATCCATTGCCCCTCAATCCATCAACTCCTTCGAGCAACTGAGTCGGCTCTTCATGGAACACTTCGCGGCCATGGCCCCCAGGCCCGCGGGGAAACAACGGCTGGTGAACATTGAGCAAGGTAATGACGAGATGGATAGGGCGTACCTCGAAAGGTTTGACCAGCTCATCCTGGAAGGCGAACCGGTAGGCGACGAAGCCAAGCTATTAGGGGTGATCCTCGGGCTAAAAAAGGGTACAAAATTATGGCGAAACGTTATCGCCAATTATCCGGCGACTTACGCTGAGTTCAGAGCGACATCATCAACACTATGGAACTACTGGCGGCCAGATTGGGAGAGGAAAGAAAGTCCACACCACCAAAAGCAGGCCAGAAACTAGGACAATATAAGACCCCAAACAATTTTAAGCCATTTGATGAGTCGGTGGCGGTCAAGCTAATAGAGGCTTTCGGTGTCTCCCCCGAATACATATTCACTCAGATCAAGGATAAAAGACTACTCGGTGATCCTCGCCCGATCAAAAAAAGTGACAGCAGGCAGAGCCAGGGGAAGTATTGCCACTACCATGAGGTAGTCGGCTACAACACTAGCGAGTACCGCGACCTCCTGAGGTAGCTCTGGAAACTCTACGAAGATGGGATGCTGGACGAGCACATCAGGCGACCTCAACACAAAGTTAAACAAGCGCACGACACTGCGCCACCCCTACCCGAGGACAACGGAAAACCGGGGGGGGAGGAACGGCTGACAAGAGCCCCCCATGCCGGAGCACGACGGGAAAAGAGTCATTCACACCTTGTCGCCCCTCGGGATAGTGGGTGGCCTGTCCGCATCAACGTCACTATCAAAAATACGTCAGAAGGCTGAGCAGAGAGAAATTTCAGTGTAACAAGTCATGTATGCTCGTTAACGTGACCGCACAAGAGAACAATCGAATCCAGTTCAGTGAATAGGACAAGATGGGAGTCGTATATCCGAACTCTGACCCCCTGGTCATATCGGCAAGGATCATGTGAGTAACGGTCAAACGACTACTCGTAGATAGCGGGGCATTCTACAACATACTGTTCAAAAGGACTTTTGACGAGCTCGACGATTACCACAGCTACCTCGAGCCGAGCGAGCACCTGGTGAAAGGATTTGGCGATGCAACTGTGAGGCCCCTCGGGATCATACGCTTGGCAGTAGAACTAATTTCCTCAGTAGACAAGGCCGTTAGGGCCACTGAACTTTGTGATTTCCTTGTAATAGACCTGCCGTCGACCTTCAACGGGTTCCTCGGCAGGCCTTTCAAACATGAATTCGAGGCTGCGTCCTCCACTTATTATTTCTGTGTAAAATTCCCCACTTTAGATGGGGTGGTCGGCACCGTTAAGGGCGATCAGTTGGATGCAAGAGGATGTTCTATTTATATCCGGCCCCATTTAAATTATAGCATGCAAAAAATCACAAAGAACCTAACGAACCTAACTGATCCAATGGAAATCGACCAAAATGAACAAACAATCGAGGATTTCGATCCAAGACTTGGACCCGAACCAAGTGATTTCATCATCCAAGGTGCAATCGACGACCCCAAGAAGGATCAAGATCGCGCGACACCGGATGAGGAACTTGAAAGGGTCAACGTAGACCCAACCCGACAGGACCTAGAAGTTATAATCGGCTCTAAAATCTCCCCTGAACTGAGAGGGTAGCTGGTTGATTTCCTCAAAGAAAATCTGGACATGTTCGCCTGGTCCCATAGGGACATTGTGGGAACTGACCCCAAGGTCTCCTGTCACCGGCTTAACATTGACCCCAATAGGAAACCAGTTGCGCAAAAAAGGAGAAAGTTCAGACCAGAAAAATATGCCGCACTGGCCGAAGAAGTGAAGAAGCTACTCGACAACGAGTTAATCGTACAAGCCAACCAACCCCAGTGGGTCTCCAACGCCATCCTGGTCAAGAAAGCTAACGGGGCATGGAGGCTGTGCATTGACTTCACCGATCTGAACGAGGCTTGCCCCAAAGATTTTTTTCCTATGCCTCATATCGACCATCTGATCAACAACACAGCCGGGTATGAAATAATGTCCTCATGGACGCATTTGCAGGGTACCATCAGATATCCATGCACGAGGACGACCAACAACATACCTCTTTCCTCACCGAGAAGAACATATACTGCTGGAAGAGAATGCCCTTCGGCCTCAAAAATGCCGGGGCAACGTACCAGTGCCTGGTAAACCAAATGTTCGCAGAGGAAATTGGGAAATCCATGGAGGTATACATAGAAGACATGGTCGTTGAAATCCTGAAGAAGGAGGACCACCTTAGCGACCTCGCCAGAGCATTCACCATACTAAGAAAATACAACATGAAACTGAACCCAAAAAAGTGCAACTTCGGGGTGGAGTCGGGCAAGTTCCTCAGCCACTTGGTCTGGAAACAGGGGATAGAGGCCAACCCCTCAAAGATCAGGGCAATACTAGATATGGGCAGCCCCCGAAACCCAAAGGAGGTCCAGAGGCTCGCGGGAAGCCTGGCAGCTCTCAGCAGATTCATCTCGCGCATGGGAGACAGGTGCAAACCCTTCTTCGACATACTCAA
Organism: Stenogyne calaminthoides; assembly: GCA_037126765.1. Taxonomy (NCBI): domain Eukaryota; kingdom Viridiplantae; phylum Streptophyta; class Magnoliopsida; order Lamiales; family Lamiaceae; genus Stenogyne; species Stenogyne calaminthoides. Next base: position 6,846,104 of record JBBCBC010000008.1, on the reverse strand, counting down.
GAGATCTAAAAATGATTTCCAGTGGACAGAAGAGGCCCAGGCAGCCTTGGACAGGATCAAGAAGTACCTCACTGACCCTAAAACATTGGCCAAGCCGGCCCCCAAGGAGAAGCTCTTCCTTTATTTAGCCGCATCTGAAACAGCCCTGAGCTCGGTCCTGGTTCAGATAGAGGGACGCAACTGCCTACCGATCTATTATGTAAGCCAGGCACTGAACGAAGCCGAGCAATGGTATCCGCCGCTAGAGAAACTCGCATACGCCCTAGTAATGAGCGTGAGAAAATTACGACCATATTTTTTCGACCATCAGGTGTAGGTGTTGACCTCACTACCTTTAAGAAGCGTACTCCAACGCCCCGACACGGCTGGTCACTGCATTAAATGGGCAATCAATATTGGGCAGTTTGGGGTCACATACGCCCCGCTAACAGCCATCAAGGAACAGGCTTTAGCGGATTTCGTGGTGGAGCTCACTTTCCCAACAACCACGTAAAAAACATTGATAGGCCCACCATGGGAACTCTATGTTAATGGGTCAGCCACCCAAACTCGAGCTGGGGCAGGCATAGTCCTGACTAGCCCAGATGGACATTCCTTCCAGACGGTCATCGTGTTCGACTTCCAGGCCACTAATAACGAGGTCGAGCACGAAGCCTTAATTGGAGGGCTGGAGATGGCAATGGCAATGGGAATGGGAGTTAAAAGACTGAAGATACATACAGACTCACAACTGGTCGCATGTCAAGTATCGGGGGAGTATGAGGCCCGATGCGGTCGGATGACCGCCTACCAGGAAGTCGTCCGCGTCCTGCTCAAAAAGTTCGTCCAAGTCTATGTAGAACTGGTACCAAGGAATGCAATCTCCCAAGCGGACGCCTTGGCCAGGTTAGCAACGTCAAAAGGACCGGCGGACATAAAAGATGTCACCATCACAAAGCTAACTTTCCCGTCCACTATGAACCCGCTGGTCGCCAGTACAGACCCAATGGAGATCGACCACGAGGACTGAAGGATTCCGATAATCGAATTTCTGAGAACAGGGGCCTTACCTGACAGAAAGGTCGATGCCAGGCGACTGCAGATGAGAGCAGCGAGGTGTGTGATGGTCGATAATCATTTATACAAGCGAGGCTCAGCATCCCCTTACTCAAATGTGTAACAAAGATGGAGGGGCACACCATCTTGAAGGAAATCCACGATGGTACTTGCGGAAATCACGCGAGAGGCCAATCCCTGGCCCATAAAACCATCCGACAGGGATAATTCTGGCCGCTGCCAAATCTTTGCCCCCTCAATCAAGGTGTCCCCAGAAGAGTTAACGAGCATCTTGAGCCCATGGCCATTCGCAAAGTGGGGAATTGACATCATCGGTCCCCTACCCACCACTCCAGGGACCGTACGTTTTGCCCTCGTCATGGTCGATTACTTCACAAAGTGGGTAGAAGCTGAGGCCCTCGCGAAGTACGGGCCGGGTCGACCAGCGAACATCTCACTGGCGACCTGGGGGGCAATTGTTGTGGCCTCGCCACGATGGGGCAATCACTCCAGGGCGACCACCGGAGGCGGCTACTAAGTTATAGCGAGCAACCCGGGGCGACCATCTTTACCTGGTCGCCCCCGCCCAGCAACTTTCCCGAGAAAAGCGGTTTTAGTTATGGCATGAGATCACATGATATTTATGGAGGCGGATATTTGGGGCATAACGGGGGAAGGTCCAGCTGCGGGCAAAATCAGTGCCGGAAAGGCAGGAATCTGTTGTCTTACGGGCGGGAAACCCTAGAAGGCCGAGATTATCCGGCCTATGAAGAAGATTAACCTACTTGTAGCCTATAAATACACGTTGTATCACTGATTGTAAAAGGGAGAAAAAACTTAGTTCTTAGGCAGAAATATTAATATAATTCCTGGCTTGGTATTGCCCCCGGACGTAGTCAGATTTGGCGAACTGGGTCACCAAATCTCTCTTTGTTTGTATTTATGTTCATTGTGCTCAGTGTGAGTGATTGTTCATACGCCGACATATATTCCGGCTATAACATCGGGTCCGCTTGAACCCCTGTAAAGTGAAACAAACATGATCAGTGGATCCCGTATCCACCACCCATAAATGGGAGGCATACGCCGCTAAACAAGTTTCAACAACTAGTGCGTGAGAATCACCTTTCTTTCTATTCCTTTTGGGTTTGGAACAGGCTGACCTCCAATGTCCTTTCTCACCACAGTTGAAGCACTTCCCCTTAGCTGGCTTACTCACTCCTTGACCTCCCTTCACCTTTTCTTTGCCCTTGGCAACACTTGAGTTCACTTGCTTGTGGCCTTTGTCCTTTTTTTTCTTACCACCCTTTGGCCTAGAAGAAGAAGAGGGTCTGTTTGCCACCAAGGCTTGGCTCTTCTACCCCAATATCGCCTCTGCCGAGACCAAAGCTTGCAACATGTCAGGCATCGAGAACTTCTGATTGTTCATTTGGTAGTTCAGCCTGAACTGTTCAAAAAAATTCGGTAGAGAGTGGAGCACGAAATCGATTTGGGTCTCGATGTCGTATTCAGCACCGAGAACCTCAAGTTTGTTAAGGTGAGCCATCATCGGAGAACGTTCTCCCTTACGGGCGTTCCCTCCACCATTTTCATAGAGAGAAAGTACCTCATGGTGATCTGACGAGCCACACGGTTCTGATGTTGAAACATCGCTTTAAGACTAGTCATGATGTCTGCAGCGGTCTCAACGTTTTGGTGTTGGTGTTGCAACACATCTGACATTGAAGCCAAGATGGTACACTTTGCCATTTCGTTGAAAACGCTCCCAACAAAGATACTCTTTTTCTTAACCGCTTTAGTTGACTCATCATTTGGCTTTTTCTGGTTTAGGTGTAGTGAGAACCCAGTTATGGCTTTGTGCAGTGAGGACAATAGTAAGTTTATGATTCCAATCAATGAAGTTTTCACCAGTAAGCAAATTGTCTTTAAGTATAGAATACAGTGGATTAAAAGGTTGCGACATGCTGAACTGAAATAAATAATAATTTGTATAAGCACAAACATATCACAAGGTTCGATCACATGTATCATATTAAAATCTCAAAAAAAATATGAACATGCATCAGTCAACATCTTAAAACAGTTTAAATAAGCCACGTGGGGTGGGTCATTATTTAAACACATTCAAGCAGGTTACAAACAAGACACAGTTACAAACCTTTAATATCCAGATTAATAGTTGGCTCCCACTTGACCAATATAAAATTGACAGGGACTTCGGGGAAGTATATGCATATCAATTTTATACCTAAGTAATAACCATGATTAAATACAGAATTATTACTTTGCTTTGGACGAGCCTCATGGGGAGGGTCATCGTCGCCACTAATAATAACCCACAATCATCCTTTCGGAATTTATTCATGTGAAATCTATCTTTTGGCCGTCCCATGGGGGGAATTTCTCCAAAAGAATCCACAAATAAATAAATCATGGAGGTCAAAATTAATTCAATTTTATTTTCGAAGGTGAGATTTTTGAAAACATCTTCTCATGCATCGCATATTTAAACGCAATTTAAATAAGCATAAAATAATACAAAATATCAAAACAAAAAATTAAACACATTGGGCACATATATCCAATTGTCACGGTTAGTTTTTGTCATGTCTTGATCTTGAGAAATCGTCTTTATGGCCTTCATCGTTCATCTCGAAAAGCTCCCACTTGACCGTCTTGAAAAAAAATACCACGTCAAGTCACGTCATCAACTAGCTCGCGGGTCGAAGTGCACGCCTTGCACTCCCCGGCCATTTTGATCGGCGCGCGTCTTACAAGACATAAGCGCCCGACGACATCACCTAGCGGCCTTCTTAAGACACCTCGGCGGTGCCCCGTACAGACTAAATAAGGCGCCCGCCCATGCCGGATCCCGCCTCGTGCTACCTCGTACCACCTCGCCCGCCTCGGCAAGACAAGATCAGCAAGGCGTGCCGGGCGCTTCGCGCCCTCACAGCAAGACGGTTCACGCGCTTGCGCGTCTTGGCGAGCTCTCGATCCGATCTCGATCCAGCCGCGCTCAGCCCCGGCCTCACCCCGCCCACGCTTTGGTCACACACCTCCTTCCCCACGCGCCAAGGATGCACGCGCGCCGCCCGATTAGGATCTCATCTTTTAATTCTTTGTCTCCGCCTCCGTTTTCGATCCAGTTACAATTTATTTACGGAAAAAAAAATAAACCTAGATCTAGACTAGTCTATTACATTGAACGAATCAAACAAATACTAATCTACTCGTGGATTTTCTCACGAGGCAAAACGAATTTGAACGAATCGAACTAAAAAACCACAATTTATATGCATTCATAAATATAAACATTCATAAAAAACCATGACAATTGGATACCTGCAAAAAATACCTAGCAATTCTACTATCCAATTTAAATTTTAATGAACACGAATTAAATTACAATTTAAAACATCAGAGCCTGAAACCGAGGCTCTGATACCAGTTGTTGGGGAATTAATTGCTCGGATCTATTCGGGATGAATATTTAAATTCAAATTTAATTCTAACAATTATTACTAGCATGAATTAATCCTATATTAATTCAAATAATAATTCAACAACAAATCATGCATATAAACAGTCCACATAAATCCTACGCATGCGGAATTACAACGGGTTTACGTGAACTAACCTCTCGGAGTGACAACCGTTGAGAAGATGGATCCCGTTCACACAAACACACCAAAAGACCTTCTCAATTATTCCCTTATCCTTCTTCAACAATCCGGTAGTAGGAACTCGCGAACAATTTAACAAAAGGAAAAAAATAAAATTATGTTGCACCACCTTTGTGGATTTCTAATTTTTCCAACACATGGAATTTCCCTGGGGATGAAACATTAAAAAATTTTAGGGTGAAAATAAGAAGGAAAAATCTTTTTCTTGATCTCCAAGAAATCTTGAATATATCTCATATATTCTTTTCTCCATAATTAAATATTCCACAAAAATTCCACCTCCTAATATTAAGGATAAAGGAATCCAAGATTTTGATCTTCTTGAATTTATGAAAATAAAATTCCACACAACTAAACAAAACAAAATACACGTGTGACGAGCACAAGTGCAATGTGGCGAGCACAAGTGCAAAGTTGCGAGCACAAGTGCAATGTGGCGAGCACAAGTGTATGTTTGAAATGGATAACACGTATGCGAGATATAACAACAATAAGGATTTGGTGACCCAGTTCGTCGGGAATGACTACGTCTAGGGGCGTACCAAGCCAGGGTTATTTTATTAGTGATTTGGGGATGTGGCGAGCACAAGTATGATGTGGAATGGAGAGTGAATATCAAAGCAACATATCAGAAAATCCACTTCTTTGGCCCTCTGAGGACCTATTTATATTATTCTGCCAACCTGGTGTTGGCACGGCGAGTAGGAGCTGGCCTTTCTGTTAGTGTTAGTGTCCTAGAGACAATCCACGGTAAGCACCATATTTAGTATTGATTTAATATTATTGTTTATTTAATATTAAATATATGGTGTTGCACTTATTAGAATATTATGTTTGATTGTTTGCATTTGTTCTTATCTGTGTTCCCTTGAGTCACTGTTGTCATTGAGTGTGTGAGAACTCGGATGACCTAAGCATGATTCTCAAATGACCCCAATCGAAGATCATCAAGAATGGGATATTGATGATACAATGGAGATTGGTGTGCGATCTGCATCATACTCTTTAAGAGTGTAGTAAGATCTCACTTACTGCGAGATAGTAGGTATCTCATGATGTATGCACAAATACCTTAGAGGGTATTGGTGTACCCATCCGAGAAATCGTTTGATGTAGTTCCACTATATGTGTCTAAGGGTGTCTCGGTTAGTGGGAGCGATGCGATACTCCTTTGACTTGAGGTCAATACGCACGACATGTGTGCAGTGATGAACTTTGACCATGACCGATGCTTGCACCCATCTATGGGTAGATATGACATGGATTGGGTTCATCACGAAGTGCATGTGAGTGGTAGTTGAGCCAAGAAAATGATTCATTCCTCAAAGTGGATTTAGAGAGAATACTCATCTTCTCATCATAATTGGATCAAAGTCATTGGCCAATGCACGTCAACTTGGACTTTGTGGCCAAGTGTGACATAAGTGATCAATTAGTGATTAAAGATAAATTGATTAAGTTATTGGAATATACATTTCATCATGTTCAAGGCTTAATCGAGTATTCGCAAATGAAAGGAGGAAATTGTAATAACCCATATTTCAGTTACAGGTAGTTGTACATGTTGGGGAATTAATTGCCCGGATCTATTCGGGATGAATATTTAAATACAAATTTAATTCTAACAAGTATTACTAGCATGAATTAATCCTATATTAATTCAAATAATAATTCAACAACAAATCATGCATATAAACAGTTCACATAAATCCTACGCATGCGGAATTACAACGGGTTTACGTGAACTAACCTCTCGGAGTGACAACCGTTCAGAAGATGGATCCCGTTCACACGAACACATCAAAAGACCTTCTCAAGTATTCCCTTATCCTTGTTCAACAATCCGGTGGTAGGAACTCGCAAACAATTTAACAAAAGGAAAAAATAAAATTATGCTGCACCACCTTTCTGGATTTCTAATTTTTCCAACACATGGAATTGTCCTGGGGATGAAACATTCATCCCCTATTTATAGATATAGGGGTGGTCGAAATTTTAGGGTGAAAATAAGATGGGAAAATCTTATTCTTGATCTCCAAGAAATCTTGAATATATCTCATATATTATTTTCTCCATAATTAAATATTCCACAAAAATCCCACCTCCTAATATTATGGTGATTTTAAAAAATTTAAGGATAAAGGAATCCAAGATTTTGACCTTCTTGAATTTATGAGATATTCTTATATTCCAAGAATACATATCTTCCATAATATCTTTCCAAAAAATCAAGAAAATCTTTCCTCTCCTTATTTATTCAAAAATTTCAAAACTTTCTTAACAAATAACCAAGTGGGAGATTTCTTGAATTTAATGAGATCAACTTGTATTCCATGAATACTTATCCTCATTCCATAACAAAATTCAAAGAAAATCTTTCTCCCTCTTTTATTTATTAATTTCGAAAATTAGGAAAAATTAGGCAACGATAATTTATTTTATTTCAAACACCTTTTTCAGTTATTGGACTTTATCTTTGGGCTACTTGAGGGGCCTTTAGGAGAATTAAGATTGGACATTCTAATGGACTTTGAATATCTAATATTGTGCCACAATATTATTCAAGCCCATAACTATTAATTAATCCCACTGCATAATTAATATTGCACTATCCATCTTAACCCATATTACTGTTAATATGGCTCCCGGTTATTATTTCTCGTGTTTAAGATTATCCAGCCCATTAATTAATTCAAGCCACTGAAACAACTTTCCTTTAATTAATATCTTTTGTCCTTGGTCAAGGAACGGTTCAACATTATTATCCATACCGAAAACTAATTCCACTTGTAAGATTTGGTATGATAAATCTTATGAACCTCTCAAGGGGGCAAATCGAACAAGCGTACTTGCACAAGATTCTTCGTATTAAATCTTAGCAATCGCATGTGACCGATAATATTGCCCAAGATATAAAGTATTGAATCTCATTGATTCTCTACCCGTCATAAATCAAAGCAATAATTACTAACCACACACGATCCTATTTAAGGAAAGAAGATTAAGAAATAACGAACCACTGAGGTCTAATTCTTCCTAATTCAGTGCTGAAGAATTTATCCTCCTGTAGGTCCTATTTAGTGCATCAGTCATGCACTAGTGTAATCTCTTGGTCAAGACAAGCCAATCTGAGTCTTACACTTCAACCTTTCACGATGGATTGTTCATTTCTATCTAGGTCGTGAACAATGTACTTTTAGTTACCAGGAACTGTTAATTTAATCTTCTGTGATCTGGTATCACTAAATTAACTACAATGTAACACGTACTGTTTATTGAACAGTTATGCAGTAAATATATGTAACATTCAATGATATTTAAAGCATCAGTGATAAATAATTTATTTCAGTAAATAAGACAGAAATTCAGTTTGGTTATACAAAGTAAAAACATACTTTCCAGTATAACCCCAACAGTACATTTCCTCGCAACATACCTCATATATTGAGAATGTCTGATTTATTCTCTAGGGTTCAATTAAGACCGTTAGTTTGACTAATCGCTCGATATATGAGGTCCTATGGGCACACAACAAGTAATGATTATTTTACTAATTATAGTTGGTTGATTAAATGTTAAATTAGATTTAATATTTAATTTATGGAGAAGTAATTCATAATAGATTAATTTAGAATTAATTATTATTAATGTTTAATTAAATTAAATTTAATTAAAAGAATTCCCAATAATAATATTTGGAATATTATTGAAGGATTTAATATATATGGAAATAAATCGTAGAGATTTGTCATATATGGAATTTAAATCCGTAGAGATTTTATATGTGGGAAATAAATCTAAGAGATTTATTTAAATAAAGATTTGAGATTTTATTTCCCAATCAGGTTAGCTTGAGATTTAAGCTAGATCTCTCCTATATATATGAGCTCTTGGGAATTCGTAGTGAGTTCATATTTTCTCCATAAAATCTCTAAGTTAGAATTTTTCTAGCAAATTCATCTCGGGGATTCAACACTGGCAGATCTGGGAAAATTAGTAAACAATTGTTACGTGGATACCATAGTTGAGGAATCCATGTACGAATTGCTGTAAGAATTATGTTTACGTTTACTCGTATTTAATTATGCAATTAACTGTTCGTTGTTGGTGAACTTTAATTTCCGCTGCGCATGTATTACGTGTTTACGTGCCTCTAAATTCCAACAGTGGTATCAGAGCTCTAGACTCTTGTTTTAGTTGCATTAAAATCTAATTTTTTTGATTAATTTTTTTAAAAAAAAAAAAATCAGTGGGGCACGGTTATTAGAACCCGCACCCCTTTTGCTTTATTTGGTCCCGCTTGCTTCGTCCCCTTCGTCTCGCCCAAACCCAAAAACTAGGGTTTCCTATTTGGTTCGCCACCGCACTGCATCTCGCGAAATCCTCGGCTGGCGGTGCTACGCCGCGTCGATGAAAGCCGGTGCTGGGTACCATGCCTCACGACGCGTGCGGAAGCCCGCTGTGCGATTTCTGATGTGTCCTGCCCCGATCTCATCTTAGAGACGCTCGATCGTTCCGCCTCAATTCATGGTGGTTCACCGCCGATTCTCTCCGATTTTGACTCTCGTCTCTTGAATGCACTTGGGGCTTGGCCGGTGTGCCCGTCTCGACGTGTTTCAAGGTGGCGCTTCACCGGATTCGGGAAGAGTCAGTGGCGATGCGCCGCCGACTCGATTGTTTCCCTGTGTTTCCGATCTGGTCATTCAAGGGGGTACGGCACCGCGCAACCCCCTTCCGTTTCGTCTGCAACGACGATGGGTCGCCCGCCTACTAGGCATGGTGTCGGCGACCCACATCGGTTCGCTGGCTGAATCTCATCGCGTCGCTTCGTCATTCTATTCTTCTTCAGCATGAACCTAGACTGTTTCGATTTTCTTGGTTCTTGGTTCGATTGAATAGATGAATTAATTTGATTAATTGTGATGCAACTTTGATTCTGAAACTTTGGGAAAATTGGATGTTTGGATTTTCGGATTGGATTTAATTTGGAAGGGTGATGATGTAGGAGGGCTGTTTTGCAAATTTGATTTGAGACAGACCCTCCCGTGCAAATTTTAGAAATTGCACCTGAGCCCCCAGGATTAAAATAAACATAACTAATTTTTTGAAATTTTATTAGATTTAATTTTGAAATTAAATCTGGTTGGACCAAAACGATTAATTAGATTAATCAATTTTAATAATCTTAAAATTGAATTTTTAATTGAAATTAAAGTTCGTTTTAAAGGATTTGTTAAAACCCACTATTAACTTGTTTACCCGTTTAAATTAGTTAACTTATTTTAAAGTCCGCAATATAACTGTTTGGGTAGACGACGCTTAATAATTATCGGACTGTATTAAATATTTGGGTAGACGGCGCCCATATAAGTGTTAGTCCGTATGAAATCATGTTTGGGTAGGCGGCGCCCAATAATTGCTCAAATGTGATGTAGATTAACATGTTGGATCTCGATTAAGCAATTAATACCCCACCTTTTAAAAATTTCCTCACTAAAATATGATTTTCATTAAATTGAACGATGTCTTCCATCAAAATTAAAAGTAAACTGGAGATTTTGTTCCAATGAGTATTTAAGGCCCAAGTCTTTTGCTCGGATCTACATCTAACTGGACTTTTATAGGGACACGAAGTGTCGCCGCTTGATGGTTGTAAATCAACTTGACTTTGTTTCACCAGCCCAAGCAGGGAAACGAAAGTCAAGGGGCATCAGATTGAACTAGGTTCAATCAACTAGGAGTTGCAGTTTTGCAATGAATTTATTACTCCTAGCTCCAAACTCCATTTGACTATCGCTCCTAGATCCAACCTTTTTTAAAAATACTCTCCACTAAAAAACTATACCTATTATACCCTTAATAATACCCACAATTTATTAAAAACCAACCGGCCCCCCTACCCCTATTTCTCTCTCCAATCTCTTCCCCCAATTCATTATCTGAATCTCGCTCTCTCTCTTCCTGGCACTCTCTCTCTCTCTCTAAAAACCTTCCTCCCACTCTCAATCTCTCAAAACCCACCGCCCACGGCCACCGCCCTTGGCCACCATCACCAACATCTACACACCACCACCATCGGCCACCGCCCACGGCCACCGCCCTCGGCCGCCCACCACAAGACGCCCTACCACTCCCACCCTTACGGCGCCGCCGCCATAAACAAGAAAGAATTGCGGTCCATAAAACTCTAAAAGAAGCCGCGCCATCGCCACGCTCACCAGGAGCTCAGCCACCGCCACCGCCATGTTGTCTGTCGCGACGGATTTCAACCACTTGTCGTTGGCACCATTCACGTCTCACCAGGAGCTCGCGTTCTTAGATCTATAACTCGCTAAGTTCGTGGCCTGGGTTGGGCCAAGTTTGACTGAGTTGGGCCGAGTTGTGGTTTAAGGTTGTTTTTTTTTCCTTTTAAGTGCTGGACCTGGAAATGCAGGATTGAGCTTGTATGTGTGTGTGTGTTTTTTTTTTTTTTGGAGATGAAAGGATTTGAAACTGGAAAATGCATAGGATACTCAATTGATGAACACATGCAGGTTTTTGTGCATATGTTCATCAACTTGATGAATATGTTCATGTCGGAATTTAGATAAAAATATGTAATTTTCTGTAATTTTTGGGGATTTTCTGTAATTTAGATGAGGTCAGTTCTTAGAATTTGACGAAATAGTCAGAGACCGACGAAGAAGATGAGTTGTGTACAGATCTGGATATGTAAATTTTGAGTTTTTCTTAGATGAACATGTTCATGTTTGTGATGAACCTGTTCATGTGTTTTGATGAACCTGTTCATGTCGAAAGGATGAAAATTTGTATTTTTTAGATTTTGTATGTAAATTTTGGATTTAGATAGGTTAATTTCTGTAATTTTTTATTTTTTATATAAAAATTTTAGATTGTAATTTTTTTTTTATTGGAATTTTTTGAATGTGTAATATTTTAAAATTATATTTAGAAAATTGAGAAAGGAAGACGGAAACCGCTGAAAATTGTGGAAAAATGAAGAATGAAAAATATAGAAAAGTGGGAAAGGTAGAAAAAACAAGAAAACGGTTGAGAGGGGAGAGTGAGAAAAGGAAGAGAGAGAAGAAAGAAAATGACAAAATAATAAGTAAGGGTATTTATGTATTTTTCTATTCTATTTTGTATTTAGGAGTAATTTTAAAAAAATGTTGGAGCTAAGAGTAAGTTGGAAGTTGGCTTTGAAGTTTAGAGTGATTCACTTTTTTGCAATTAGTTTGGAGACCTACCAGTTATGCTATTGCAGTAATCAGCCCAAGCAGATATTGCAATAGTAGGAATGTGGATCCTAGTACATTATGATTTATATTAGATATAAATTTGTATTCTTCCGATGAGGTCGTTGAATATGTGAAAATAATGGAGACAAAATAAATTTGAAAGGCCATGTTTATTTTGATTGATGAATATTGATCATAGGAATTATTTGTTTTAATTTCCATTTTATTTTATTTCTCTAGGATTGTTGAAATGAATAACTTATCACTGAGAAGCGTTTTGAAAACGAACAAATTGGTTGGGCCAAATTTTCTCGACTGGCACCGAAATGTGCATTTGGTGCTTCGGCAAGAAAAGATTGAGTACGTGTTGGACACGTCAATCCCTGCTACCCCGGAGGCTGGTACTGAAGAAGCCGAGGCGTTTGACTCCGAGGCTCAAAAGAAGCACCAAGAGGATGCTTCCCAGGCTCAATGTGTTATGCTACTCGGGATGACTCCCGAGTTACAAAGGCAGCATGAAAAGATGCTCCCATTCGAGATGATTAAGCATCTGAAGGATCTCTTTGATTTTGAATCTCGTTCCGAGATTTATGAAGTGACGAGAGATCTGTTTAGATGCCGATTGTCTGAGGGAGGGAAGGTTTCTCCTCATGTGTTGAAGATGATTGAGCTAATCGAGAAACTTGGTCGTCTGGGCATTGAGCTCAAGACCAACGTTGTTGTTTATGCCATTCTTCAGTCGCTTCCCGATTCATATTCGAGTTTCGTGGTAAACTTTAATATGAATAAGACGGAATTGACTATGCCCGAGCTACATAACATGCTAAAGACTTTTGAGTCTTCCACTGCTAAGGAAAAACCCGTGCTCATGGTGAGTGCCTCTACTTCTTCTGCTCCGAAAGGAAAGAAGAAGCGAAGAGGCAAGGCAAAGAAGAGCTCCAAGCCAAGTTTCCTTAAGTCCAAAGGTGGAATTCAAAAGAAGAAGAGGGTGGACAAGGAGGTATGCCTACACTGCAAGCAGAAGGGGTATTGGAAGAAGGACTACAAGGTTCTAGCAGCTGAAAGAAGACACAAGGTGTCTCAGCCACTGGAACAGGTATGTTTATTATTGAGATAAACATGTCCACAAATGATACTAACTGTTGGGTATTAGATACCGGTTGTGGCTCACACATTTGTACAAATGTGCAGGGTCTCAAGGATAGCAGGGCAGTTAGGTCGGGTGAAGTCGACCTACACGTTGGGAATGGAGCAAGAGTTGCTGCTGAACGTGTTGGCGTTTACGTTTTATATTTACCCTCTGGTTTTAAACTTGAACTGAATAATTGTTATTTTGTTCCTTCTATTACCCGCAACATTATTTCTATTCCGATGTTGGATATTGAAGGTTTTTCCTTCCATTTTGCAAACAATAATTGTTATTTTTCGCTTAATGGTGATGTGTATGGAAATGCTCATTTATCTAATGGTTTATACTTGTTCCATTGTGGATATGATGTTCTTAATATACAAAACAAACGACTCAAACTTAGTAATCATAAAAACCCAACTTACTTGTGACATTGTAGGCTTGGTCATGCAAATGAGAATAGGATTGCAAGGTTAAGGAATTTAGACTACTTAACTCCATTCGACTTTGAGTCTTATGGAAATTGTGAATCCTGTCTCAAGGGCATGATGACCAACAAACCCTTCTCTAGGAAAGGGATTCGTGCCAAAGAAGTTATAGAATTGATCCACAGTGATGTCTGTGGACCATTGCCCACTCTAGCTAGGGGTCACTTTGCCTACTTCATCATTTTTACTGATGATTTCTCAAGATATGGATATGTGTATCTTATGAAGCACAAATCCGAATCTTTTGAGAAATTCAAGGAGTTCAAAGCTGAAGTAGAAAAGCAACTTGGTAAGAGTATCAAGACTCTTCGATCAGATCGAGGAGGTGAATACCTTAGCCATGAGTTCATGGATTACTTAAAGTTACATGGAATACAATCACAATGGACACCTCCCGGAACACCGCAAATGAACGGAGTGTCCAAGAGGAGAAACCGAACCTTGTTGGACATGGTAAGGTCCATGATGAGTTTTTCCTCTCTTCCGAAAGTATAAATTCGAACTTTCGAGGTCCCCCACGGAAATTAAGGCTACGTGGGCAGTGCGTAGGAAGCACGCGATCGCTGGTTGGGCGGACTCGCAGCTTGAAATGTCACCCGCCTGCCGTACCATCATTGCAATCCTGTCATTTGTCGCGCCGAGTTGGGAAACCGAGGCGACCATACGACTTCCCAAGGACAAGGGTTTGACTTGGGCATAGGTCTCGAGATCGACTTACCATAGGTCGGCAAACGTCAACGGTTCAAGACAAGATCCCAGAGCAAGCTTGCGACCTCATCTTGAGGGGCAATTGTTGTAGGGAGAAATAATCTGACTTGGTGGAAGCCGGGAATTGGACCGTCTTATGGTTAACACATTATCCGACTTTATCCAGCTAGAGCAAGACTTGACCGACCTCGGAAGATGGGTAAGTCGCTAGAAGTGTGGGAAGCCATGAAGGTCGCGAGGTGACTTGTTAGAACCCGAAAGTCAGGACCGACTGAGTCCCGAGCTTAGTTGAAGATAAACATGGAAAAGATTCGGGTAGTTAAGGAGGCGGATTTCTCGGGATATAACTGGGAAATGTGTATCTGTAAGCACGACTTGCGGAACAAGAAAGGAAACCCTAGGTTGGTCCACGGGAAGAAGCCCACGAAGATTGTAACCCTAGATCCATGTCTATAAATATAACTTGTAATGTACTTTGTAAAGGATCGAAACCTTAGTATCCTAGGCAGAAATAATACAGTGAATACTCCTGGCTTGATGCCCCCAGACGTAGTCTATTTCAAGGACGAACTGGGTAATCAAATTGTGTGCCATTTATTGCTTTAACTATCATATTGATCGAAACTTAACAAAATACTTGTTTGTTCGTCGGTAATCATACCGGGTACAACAATTGGCACCGTCTGTGGGAAATACAATTCCTACGAAATCACTTTGTTCGAAGGAAAACCCATTTCATCTCTGATCAATACCGATGGCGAGCAATCAAGTCAATCTGAACGGGCAAGATCTGGACGCCCACGATGGGCACGAAGCCTCCATGAGCTCTCAACATACCGGCTCACATCGCGCTCGCCAGCCAAACCTGGTGATGACTCCTGACTGGTGGAACCTGGTGCAGACGCCAGAGGATGCAAAGGCCATAATGTCCGTTCTCAACAAAAAAACGCCTCGCGTTCGATGACGAGGACGTGCATCCTCCCCCCAAGAAGGCCACCCAGGAGGTCGGACCCTCAAAAAACAAGGAACCACGGGCCCAAAAGGGGTATTCGGTGGGTCAACTGGCCAATGATTCGGCCAGACACGCCTTGGTCCGCAATCGCCAGCTCCTCAGGAGGCCGGCAGGGTCGAATAATGTATTCGACCAACTTGGCGACCTTGGGGTCCAGAAAGCCCCAGGGATTGTTGAGGATGAGGCACAATATGAGCCTCGTCGAGCTGATCAGGTGGAACGCGACCTTGCCCTTGCACTGAACCTCCACCACAACGACCTGCCAAAGGGATCGACCGTGCATTGCTGCGACCCTCAGGTCGCAGCACTGACCCGGACAGTCAAACAACTGATGGAGCGCATGGAGAATCAGAGCGGTCCAGCGGGGTCAGACCTTCTCCTCGCTATCCCAGACTCCCCACTCGGAACTCTGGTCACCTTGGCGGCTACCCAAAGGAAGATTAATGTCGCGACCTTGGATCGCTACAGTGGGAACACGGACCCAAGGGTCCATGTAGCGAAGTATAACTCATACATGGCCTCTATGGGCACCACTGATGCAACCAAATGTCGGTTTTTTTCTCTGACCCTGAGCGACCAGGCTCACCAATGGTTCACCTCTCTGCCACCTCTATCGGTGGACACTTTCGAGCAACTCGCTCGCTTGTTTCTGACACACTTTACTGCTCTGGCGCCCCGGCCTGTGACCAGGCAGTGCCTGATGAACACCCAGCAGGGGGACACAGAATCTGATCGGTCTTATATTGAAAGGATCGAAAAGCTAGTCTTGGAAGGAGATCCCATTGGGGATAAAGCAAAACTGCTGAGGGTTGTCTCCGGCCTCAGGAAGGGGACCAAACTCTGGCGGCGCATGACGACCGAATACCCGACTAGCTATGCCGACTTCTGAAGGTGGGCTAGCGACCTGATACACACAGCGGAGCTCTTGGAATCTCGACTCTTCGAGGCTAAGGAGGTCGCTGAGCCCAAGAAGTGTTCAAAGAAGGCCAACTCACAGTACAAGCCACCCGGAAGCTTCAAGCCTTTTGAAGAAATCATTCCGGTGAAGTTGATGGACGCCCTGGGCATGACCCCCTGGCACATTTTCGCCCAGATTTGAGAGCGGGAATTACTTCTCCCACCGCGCCCGGTAAAGAGTAATGGCAAACAGAACCCCAACAAGTATTACCACTTCCACGAGCAGACCGGGCACTATACCAGTGAGTGTAAGGACTTGTTGCCCCAACTCTGGAGGTTATACGAAGACGGCCTGCTTGATGAATTCGTCAAACGACCTCAGAAGAATGGCGACCAGGCTCTGAGAGGTTGCCAGGAAGGAGAGCGCGCCCACGGGAACAACAACTAGGGAGCGGGGCAAAGGGAGCGACCTATCCCGCCCATGCCTGAAAATGCGAGAGATCGGGTGATACACACTCTCTCTCCTCTAGGGACGGTCGGGGGGCTGGCCTCCAGCTCCTCCTCCAAGCGGAAGATGAAAGCCGAGATAAGGGAGATAGAGAACGCCAGGAAGATGTTGTTGCCTGTCCTCGCCTTGGGGGAAGAGTCCAGTACTATCGAGTTCGGAGAAAATGACAAGGCTTGGGTGGTCTATCCCAATATCGATCTGGGCCAACATCATGGGGACTACGGTGTGCCGACTTCTGGTCGACGGGGGGGCCTTCTGCAACATTCTTTTCAAGAAAACCCTAGACCAGCTCGGGGATTACAATGCCTACATCACCCCGTGCGACCATCTAGTGAAGGGTTTTGGCGACGCTACTGTGAGGCCCACCGGGATGATTCGACTGGGCATGGAGCTGGTCTCCACACTGAATAGCAAAGTTAGGGCAACTAGGCTGTTAGATTTTCTAGTAGTTGACCTTCCCAGCTCCTATAACGGTTTCCTGGGAAGGCCATTTGAGCATGAATTCGAGGTTGCGTCCTCCACTTTCTACTTTTGTGTAAAATTCCCCACCAAGAGTGGGCTGGTCGGCACCGTTAAGGGCGATCAGGTCGATGCAAGAGGTTGTTTGATTTACTCTTTGTCTCTTTTCAATTCCGCACCTACACCTATCGAACAAATATTTGTAATGGATAGCAATGAACAAGATGGGGAATTAAATGAGAAAAGAACAAGCAGAAAAAGAACCCACAACGACCTCAATCCAAGGATAGGGTACGAGCCTGATGAATTCCTAATCGGGGCCAAAATCGATGATCCACGACAAGATGGCCCAAGAGCCATTCCAGGGGAAGAACTCGAGAAAGTTAGGGTAGATCCAACTTGCCAGGATCTAGAAGTCATTATCGGCTCCAAGATACCGAGCGACCTGAAAGGGGAAGTCATCGACTTTCTCAAAAAGAACTTGGATGTCTTTGCCTGGTCGCACAAAGACATGGTAGGGATCGACCCAGAAATCGTGCGTCACCGACTTCATATTGACCCATCTCGGAGGCCGGTTGCCTAGAAAAGACGGAAATTTGGCCCCGAGAAATATGCCGCTTTAGCCGAAGAGGTGAAGAAGCTGCTGGATAACAACCTGATCATGCAGGCCGACCAGCCACAATGGGTGGCCAATGCAGTACTGGTGAAAAAGTCCAACGGGACCTGGCGGTTGTGTATCGACTTTACCGACCTCAACGGGGCCTGCCCAAAAGATTTCTTTCCCATGTCGCACACCGACCACCTGATAGATAACACGACCGGGCACAAGATAATGTCGTTCATGGATGCTTTCGCAGGTTACCACCAGATAGCCATGCACGAACCAGATCGGCAACACACCTCCTTTCTGACCGAGAAAAACCTATACTGCTGGAAAAGGATGTCGTTCGGCCTGAAGAACGCAGGGGCAACCTACCAAAGGCTTATCAATCATATGTTTGCTGATCAGATCGGGAAGTCAATAGAAGTCTATGTCAATGATATTGTTGTCAAGAGTTTAAAAATGGAGGATCACCTATCTTACCTCGCACAGACCTTCAATATCCTCAGAAAGTTCAATATGAGACTAAACCCCAAGAAGTGTAACTTCGGAGTGGAGTCGGGGAAGTTCTTGGGACATCTGGTCAGTAAACGGGGGATCGAGGCGAATCCAGGGAAGGTTAAGGCCGTACTAGATATGGGGGCACCCCGAAGTGAGAAAGAAGTTCAGAAGCTCACGGGATGCCTGCCGCATTAAGCAGGTTCATATCCCGGATGGGAGACAAATGCAAGCCCATGTTCGACACAATTCGTAAGAAAGCAAAGTTCGAATGGACACCCGAAAGCCAGGATGCTTTTGAAAAAATCAAAGCGTACCTGGCGGATGTGAGCATATTGTCCAAACCTGTCCCGGGAGAGAATTTGTTCCTGTATCTCGCGGCTTCGAGGACCGCCTTGAGCGCAGTACTAGTCCGAGCCGAGGGCCAGATCCACCTGCCCATTTACTTCATCAGCCAGACATTGAACGAGACAGAGCAACACTGCCCATCACTAGAGAAGCTGGCATACGCGTTAGTTATGAGTTTAAGGAAACTGAGTCCTTACTTCTTCGATCACCAGGTCGAGGTTCTCACTTCCCTGCCACTGCGGAATGTGCTCCACCGACTGGACACTTCGGGCCGATGTCTCAAATGGGCCATTGAGGTTGGGCAATACGGCGTGACCTACGCACCAAGACCTGCAGATAAGGCCCAGTCACTGGCCGATTTCTTAGTAGAACTCACATTCCCTTCTGAAGCAGAGAGTTCAAGCAGTTTGCCGTGGGAGCTATTCGTAGATGGGTCGGCGACCTCTCACAAGTTGGGAGCCAGTCTTGTCTTAATGAGTCCTTAAGGTATCTCATTCCAGAACGCCATTACCTTTGATTTTCCCGCAACGAATAATGAGGCTGAATATGAGGCGCTCATCAGCGTCCTAGAAATGGCAACTGCCATGGGCATCAAGAGATTGCAGGTCCATACCGACTCCCAGCTCGTGGCCTGCCAAGTTTCAGGGGAGTACGAGGCTAGGGATGATAGGATGGCTGCCTATTAGGAAATTGTAAAAACACTGTGCCTGAAGTTCGCACAGATCCATATTAAGTTGATACCGAGAGAACAGAACTCGCGAGCTGATGCTCTGGCCCGGCTGGTGACCTTCGAGGGGTCACCGGATATGAAGGATGTCACCATCATGACACTTTCCCACCCCTCCACCACACAAACGATCGTAATAATATTGGAAACCCCGGTGTCGAACTGGATGACACCCATCATGGAGTATTTGATAAGCGGCCTCCTACCACCCGATCGTGTCCAGGCTCGGCAGTTGCAGTTGCAGTTACGGGTCGCACGATACACAATGATCAGTGGGGAGTTATACAAGCGCGGCTTCGGCATGCCCCTACTTCGATGTATTACGCCTTAACAAGGTCAAATCATTCTTCGAGAAATACACGAAGGGGCATGAGGAAACCACACTGGGGGGGAGTCGCTGGCCCTCAAGACCACAAGGCATGGATATTTTTGGCCAACCTTAAGGGCCGATGCTATCGTCTTCGCCCGCAAATGCCACAAATGTCAGATCTATGTTCCCTCCATTAAGGTCGCACCAGAAGAGCTCACAAGCATCCTCAGTCCTTGACCTTTTGCAAAGTGGGGGATAGACATCATTGGACCACTCCCAACGGCCCCAGGATCAGTCAAGTATGCCCTATTGGCGGTGGATTACTTCACAAAATGGGCAGAGGCTGAGGCGTTGGCAACCATTGACCAAGATCATGTCATCAAGTTCATATGGCAGAACATTATCTGCAGGTTTGGACTGCCTTAGGCGATCATATCAGACAATGGAAAGCAGTTCAACGGTACGAAGGTCAACGCCTTCTTCAGAAAATGGAAGATCACAAAGTTGTTCTCTACCCCATACCACCCCCAATCAAATGGTCAGGTCAAGGCCATGAACAAAATCATAAAGCACACGCTCAAGGTCAAGATCGAAGGGGGGAAAGGGAAATGGGCTAGCGAGCTCCAGGATGTGCGTGGGCATACAGAACGACCTGCCGAAATTCAACGGGCGAAACCCCTTATTCACTAGCCTTCGGAACTAAGGCGGTGGTGCCTGTGGAGGTCGATGTCCCAACTTTACGAACCAGCCAAGTCGTTTTCGATCATAATAATGAGGCCCTGGACAGGAACCTCGACTTACTCGAAGAAAAGCGATTGGAGGCTAACATGAGAAATGCCAGATACAAGCAGAGGTCGAAGAGATATTACAACTCTAAGGTACAACTTCGACGCTTCAAGGTTGGAGATCTAGTGCTAAAAAAGATACTCGGAGACTCAAAAGGTGCCCTCGGTCCAAACTGGGAGGACCCATTCCAGATATCGAAAGTCCTACCAAATGGGGAATACGAGCTCGAGAAAGCGGATGGGACCAAAGCCCAATACCCATGGAATGCAACTCATCTGAAGAAGTACCATCAATAGATTTACACCTTTATACTGATCACATCGTTGTAAACAAATATTGTTGGTAACATTAATTCTCCATTTTGTTTAAAAGAAAAAATTCCCTGTGTAGAAACCAAGCGGGTCGCACGAAAAGCATATGATCGATGAAATGCAGGCCGCATGAAAGATATGATCGATAACATGTAGGTCGCATGAAAGACATGATCGATAACATGCAGGTCGCATGAAAGACATGACTGATAACGTGCGAACCTAAGGTGTGACTTTAGAAATACTGGAGGCGAGATCACCACCCTAGCGGTGCGGTAATCCCCCGACTTTATAAGACGACTACGCAAATGTCCAAGAAACAAGTCGCATAGAAAATAAGACGACAAGGACTAAACAAAAATCGCATAAGGAAATCGAGTCAACACAACAAGGAATTAAAAAGGAGAATTTCATTAATAAAGACCCGGAGGTCGGGGAGAACCCCATTACAATAGACCCGGAGGTCGGCAAAAGGAAGCATTCCAATATAATACAAGCGACTTGGTCTATACTACAGAGCTACTCGAGCTAGCAACTTGGTCTATACTACGGAGCTACTCGAGCTAACGGCCCTCTGATACGAAGGAGGTCGCTGAGGAAGATGCTGCAAAACTATCAGAAAAGGATGTTTTAACATCCGAGAAGTGTCAGATGCTGCAATGAGACCTCTCGCGTTAAATGAACACGAGTGTCATACATGTGGTGCAAAAAATTCAAGGGATTGTGATGGGCATTTTGGCTTGATCGGATTCGCATATACAATACTAAATCCATGTATGTCAGAAAATGCCCATCACCACTAATCCCGTCATCACGATCGGCGCCCAAAATACAAAGGGCCCGGGGGACCTCGATCATCGCGGCGGCAGAACCGCCACCCGGGTGGTAGACAACTTGGCAATGGCCGTATGGTCATCCTCCGATGAAGGCAAGATCAGAGCAGGGGGGAACTCAGGGATGGACTGAATGCCAAAAACCGCGAGTATAGAGCAGGAGAAGCTGGTTGCCGGAGGGTGCCCTGAAATAGGGGGTTCGGCGGAATCGCCCATAACCAAAGCTTGGGGATGATAAGTGGGGAGATCAGAGGGGATAATGTGTGTTATACATCTTAAAATCCCGCCCTATTTATAGATGAAAGGCGGGGGCGGCCAAGTTGCAAATTTTGACTCTCGAGGGCCCCATAAAGAAACCGGCGCGCATGAGCAACACGTGGGCAGTACGCGACTTCTGATTGGTCTAACTTATGGCACCCGGCACCACCAAATACCCAGGCCATCATTGTGGATCTGTCACACGTCACGCCGATTCAGAGAATCGAGGCAACGGTTCGCCTCCCCGAGGATGAGATGGCGGCGTAGGCACGCTTCCTGAGTCCGACCTGTCAGAAGTCGGTAAGAAATACGAGTTCAAGTCATGTCCCCAAGACGATATTGCGACCTCGACTTGGGGGGAATGAAATATGGGAGTTTTATTTCATAATCAGATAAACACCAAACACCAGACGAGACGAAAAATGAAAAGACAACTTCCATTGATAAAAGACCCGAAGGTCGGGAGGTAGTACATCACAAATCAAAGCCCGAAGGTTGGTATAGTTATAAAAGAAAAATAAAAAGTGAGTAGTAAGGCTACAACTTCAATCTTTCTCGGTCGGGTCAGTTGAGGGCGGAGTGCTGACCGTCCCAAAAGGAGGCTCTTACTGGGTAACCGCCGGCGGATCGACCTCTGAGCTTGATATCTTCTCCACAACGGGCTTGGAAGGCATGTCGACAGCTGGGGGAATGACCTCTGACCTCGGCGTCTCCTCCCCGATGGTCTCGGCGGGAGCAACATTAGCGGAAGGAACGACCTCCGAGCTCGCCAATTCCTCCACCAAGGGCTAGGAATGTGTATCTATCGGAGAGTCGGGGAGAGGGCGCACGATCTGCCTTGGGTCTGGAAAGAACGAGAGATCAACGCCCATATCCTCCAAGTCTTGGATATCTAGCAAAACATCTGGGGCCAGAGGGTTGTCCCGGAGGTAGTCCTTGAGGTCGGCGACCAGCCCAGTAAGAACGCCAGAAGGGTTTGCCCGATGACAGATTCAGATGGCACCCACAAAGGCCATCACGTACGCAAAATTAGCATTCATCTCTTCGGCGACCTTGAACTGGGCCTCCCTAGTGTCCAGCTCCCCTTTCGCTCCGGCCAGCTCCTCCCTCAGACCGGCCTCCACTTCAGCCGCCCTCCTCTCCACCTGGATCGTCTTCAGTTTCTTTGCCGCCAGCACGGTCTCTGCCCGGGCCGACTTCAGCCTCTCCTCAGCCAGCCCGCCCTCCAGCTCAGCCAGGCGACCCTCGAGGGTCGAGATCTGCAGAAGGTGCTCCGCTTTGGCTTTCTCCAGACCCTTTTGGGTCTCGGCAGCCACCAAGATCACCTGGGCCTGATCAGCTACCCGGGCCTGCGACTCCCGGAGATGTCAGAGCTCGGTTTTAGCTTGGGCACTGGTCCTCTCCAAATAAAAGGCCACCTTTAGAGTGTGAACCATGGCTGAGTACATGTTGTCCATCATCTTCTGGCGACGAGCGTTGGCGTGATCGGTGCGCGTCCACGCCCGGGGCAGGTTATGCACGCTGGGGGAGACATAGCCCGACCACTTACTGGGAAGCTCGGCCGGCTAGAGAGGAGGGCTCCTAATGAAGCTAGCCACCTCCGGGCAGAAGTCGGTGGGGCCAAATTCAGGGCTGCAAAAGAGAGCCGAGTCGTCAGAGCACTGAAAATAATATGGAAAAAAATCACGCAAAGTGTGATGAGAACTTACTCGTTCACCCGCTCCTCCTCCCAGCCTAGGAACGAGTCATCATCCTCGTGACCACCTCTTCTTTAGGCCGGCAAAGCAGGCCGCGAGCTGGTGGGTGGTGAGATCGGGGACACGGTAACTGGCTGCAATGTGGGGCGGACTCGGTCCGACCTCCCCAGGCCCCTGTTGATTTCAGACTCGTAGGTCAAAATATCCTCCCTCACTTTCTTCCGAGCATGCCCGGAAGTCGGTGGAGTCGATCCCGTGGCCTTTCTCTTGCCTTTGTCAGCAGCAGAGGGAACAGTAGGGACCGAGTTTGGAGGGGCGGCCTCAACAGGAGACGTCCTCGGAGTGGCGGCCTCGGAGGTCACCAGTAGCCTCATTTTTCCCAGAACGGACTTCTTGCGGGAGGTCATGACGTTCGCAGGAGGCTTACGGCGGTAAACAGGGATGTTGGGAACTGCAAAAATGTTGGAAGAAGATCCAATCAATCAGGTCGACACCGAAAAGTGTAATAAGCACGGAGTAAGGGAACTTACAGGGGATGTTCAAATGGCGCGGGTAAGTATACAGGTCGGCGTTGAGTCGGTCAAGCTCAGTGTTCAAAGCATTCACGTCCCGCCAGCTCGGTGGAGTATCGCGAACAATGTCAAATGCCTCTTTGAAGTCCTAGTAAAGGTCGGCAGCAGTGGGTGTGAAAACTGTAAAAGAAGAAGAGAATTAGATCAGTACAAACATCTATATCGGAAATAGGGCGCAGTTTACCGTGCTTGACCCGATTGACATAATCGGTTGGGATAATGATAGGCAGTGTAATCGAAGGGTCCACATACTCCCACGCCCCCCGACGAACCACCATTTATAATGTCACCCCTCAATCTTGCTTGGGATCCCGCTCACGAGCTCCCAACTTTTACGAAGCCGCATGACATTATAGTCGCCGGCTTGATGGATGGGCGTCATCACAAAAGCCATCTCGCCCAGTGTCTGTAGTCGGCGTAGCCCGGCCTGCCTGAGTACGGTCATAGTAGAAAGAATGTAGCTCCACCCATTAGGAGTGATCTGGGTTAAACTCTGGTTCCAAGCCGCCAGCAAGTGAGAGATGGCCGGATGAAGCAGAAACCGGATCCCGGCCTCCATTGTTTGCTCGTTGACCGTGATCATCCCAGTGGAGGCTGGTCGGCGCGTTCGTCAGAGGTCGCCCCATAAAAATGCATGTCCCGGGGGACCTTGTAAAGGCATGCCCCATAACCGACCTGTTTTTGTCATGTGATGCCATGAAGTCCGACTTGACCGACCTCTGGTATTCGCAGATCAGTCTCTTGTATGGGGCCTGGGCCGCATAAGAGTAATAGTCAAAAGCCATCTCGTAGGCCCCAATAATTTCGGGCCAGGTGAGAAGACCCAGACCTCTCCTCCCTCGTCGGTGCGGCCATACGAAGGGAACTCGGTTCCAGGGTAGGAATGTGTGTGATTTCTTCCAACTCCATCAGGAACTGGTCATCATCGTCTCCATAGTAGTCTCGACAGGCGCTGGAGGCACAGTCGGTCGGAGGCATTGTGGGGTTAGGAGCGGCGGACTCACTTTGGCTGCGGCGGTATAATTTTGCGATCGTCGTGTTGTCATCAGAGGAGGACGATGTAACCATGAACAGAGGGGGCGTAGGAATAGATTTAGAACCGGATGCAATTGATGTGAAGCAGAGGAAAGACGGTTACCTGGAAGGTAGCTGGTTCTCTGAAGGATAGCCGGAATGACAGACGCAGAAGCTCGAATCTATGGGTTTCGGAAGCAAGAAAGAGGAAGGGCTTAAAGGGTGGAACCCTAGGCATATTTATAGAGAAGGTCGGGGGGACGAAAGTATAAATTCAAACTTTCGAGGTCCCCCGCGGAAATTAAGGCTACGTGGGCAGTGCGTAGGAAGCACGCGATCGCTGGTTGGGTGGACTCGCGGCTTGAAACGTCACCAGCCTGCCGTACCATCATTGCAATCCTGTCACTTGTCGCGCCGAGTTGGGAAACCAAGGCGACCATACGACTTCCCAAGGACGAGGTTTTAACCCAAGCACAGGTCTCGAGATTGACTTACCATAGGTCGGCAAACGTCAACGGTTCAAGACAAGATCCCAGAACAAGCTTGCGACCTCATCTTGAGGGGAAATTGTTGTAGGGAGAAATAACCCGACTTGGTGGAAGCCAGGACTTGGACCATCTTATGGTTAACACATTATCCGACTTTATCCAGCTAGAGCAAGACTTGACCGACCTCGGAAGATGGGTAAGTCGCTAGAAGTGTGGGAAGCCATGAAGGTCGCGAGGCAACTTGTTAGAACCCGGAAGTCGGGACCGACTGAGTCCCGAGATTAGTTGAAGATAAACATGGAAAAGATTCGGGTAGTTAAGGAGGCGGATTTCTCAGGATATAACCGGGGAATGTGTATCTGTAAGCGCGACTTGCGGAACAAGAAAGGAAAGCCTAGGTTGGTCCAAGGAAGAAGCCCACGAAGATTGTAACCCTAGATCCATGTCTATAAATATAACTTGTAATATACTTTGTAAAGGATCGAAACCTTAGTATCCTAGGCAGAAATAATACAGTGAATACTTCTGGCTTGGTGCCCCCAGACGTAGTCTATTTCAAGGACGAACTGGGTAATCAAATCGTGTGCCATTTATTGCTTTAACTATCATATTGATCGGAACTTATCAAAATACTTGTTTGTACGTCGGTAATCATACAAGGTACAACAAATCCAAAGGTGAAAAGGGTTACCTTGTGGGATATCCTAAGGAAACGAGAGGATATTATTTATATCTACCTGAGAAACAAACAATAATTGTTTCTAGGTAGGCCAGGTTCCTCGAAGAAGACTATGTCTTTAAGGAACAAGGCCGTAAGATGATAGAACTTGAAGAAATTCAAGAACCACTAGATAACCAAGAGACTGATATCTTGTCAAAGAAACGTGACAAGGAATCAATGGAGCATTCAGCAGCTCTCATGGTGGAAGTTTATCACTTAGTGATCCTCTTTCAGCCAGCGGGAGCGTAATTGGAGTTGCATTGCCTTCGCAACAAACTCCAAGTGGGCTAAATGAGAACATCACAGTTCAAACTCCCGCCCAAGAGGCATCTGAAAGTGTTGCTCTTGAAGACTCTCCGGACATTGATGAAATCGATGCACCATAAAATTTTCACGATCAGAATGTACAGCCTGCACAACCCCAGCTCCGTAAGTCCACTAGGAATCGTAATCCGCCCACTAATTATTACGATTTCCTCATACAGGAACATGATGACGTGGAGATTTCGGATAAAGACGATCCCAGAACTTACACTGAGGCAACATTAGATGTTGACTCAGATAAGTGGCATGAAGCCATGAAATCCGAGATGGACTCGATGTACACCAATCAAGTCTGGGACTTGGTTGAGTTGCCGAAAGGGGTCAAACCCATAGGTTGCAAATGGGTCTACAAACGTAAGACTGATGCAAACGGCAAGGTACAAACCTACAAGGCTAGGTTGGTGGCAAAAGGTTATAGTCAACGCGAAGGCATTGACTATGATGAGACTTTCTCACCTGTTGCCAAGCTCAAGTCAATTCGAATTTTACTTGCGGTAATAGCACATCTAGATTATGAGATTTGGCAGATGGATGTCAAAACAGCCTTCTTGAATGGCAACATTGATAAGGAGGTGTTTATGACTCAACCGGAAGGTTTTGTGTCTAAGCCAAAGTCTAATCTTGTGTGCAAGCTTAAACGGTCCATTTATGGATTAAAGCAAGCTTCTAGGAGTTGGAATATCCGATTTGATGAAGTTGTCAAATCGTTTGACTTCATCAGAAATTCGGAAGATCCATGTGTTTATCGTAAACGCAGTGGGAGAAATATTTGTTGGGATTATACTGGAAAGTATGCTTTTTACTTTGTATAATCGAAACTGAATTTTCAGACTTATTTACTGAAATAAATTGTTTATCACTGATGCTTTAAATATTATCGAATGTTACATATATTTACTGCATAACTGTTCAATAAGCATTACGTGTTACATTGTAGTTAATTTAGTGATACCAGATCACAGAAGATTAAATTAACAGTCCCTTGTAACTAAAAGTACGCCATTCACGACCTAGATGGAAATGAACAACCCATCGTGAAAGGTTGAAGTGTAAGGCTCAGATTGACTTGTCTTGACCAAGAGATTACACTAGTGCATGACTGATGCACTGAATAGGACCCACAGGAGGATAAATTCTCCAGAACTGAACAAGGAAGAATTAGACCTCAGTGGTTCGTTATTTCTTAACCTTCATCCCTTAAATAGGATCGCGTGGGATTGGTAACTATTGCTTTGACTTATAATGGGTAGCGAATCAGTGAGATTCAATACTTTTTATCTTGGGCAATATTATTAGTCACATGTGATTGCTAAGATTTAATACGAAGAATCGTGTGCAAGTACGCTTGTTCGATTTGCCCTCTTGGGAGGTTCATAAGCTTTATCATACCAAATCTTGCAAGTGGAATTAGTTTCCGGTATGGATAATAATGTTGAACCGTTCCTTGACCAAGGACAAAAGATATTAATTAACGGAAAGCTATTTCAGTGGCTTGAATTAATTAATGGGCTAGATTTAAACAACGGAAATAATAACCGGGAGCCATATTGACTGTAATATGGGTTAAGATGGATAATGCAATATTAATTATGTAGTGGGATTAATTAATATTTATGGGCTTGAATAATATTGTGGCTCAATATTAGATATTCAAGGTCCATTAGAAGGTCAAATCTTAATTCTCCTAAAGGTCCCCTGAGTAGCCCAACATATAGTCCAATAACTGAAAAAAGGTGATTAAAATAAAATAAATATTGTTGCTTAATTTTTCCTATTATTTCAAAAATTATGGATAAGAGGGGAGAAATATTTTCTTTGAATTTTGTTATGGAATGAAGATATGTATTCTTGGAATACAAGATTATCTCATTAAATTCAAGAAATCTCCCACTTGGTTATTCATAATAGAGATTTCGAAAATTTTAAAATATAGTGGGCAAGAAAGATTTTCTTGATTTTCTTGAAAAGATATTATGGAAGATATGTATTTCTTGAAGTACAAGAATATCTCATAAATTCAAGAAGATCTAAATCTTGGAATCTTGATCCCTAATATTTTGAAATATTCCATAACAAATAAGAGAGTGGGATTTTGTGGAATATTTTAATTATGGAGAAAAGAATATATGAGATATATTCAAGATTTCTTGGAGATCAAGAAAATATTTTTTCCTCCTTATTTCACATGTAATTTTCGTCCCCCTCTCCTCTATAAATAGGGGATGAATGTTTCATTCCCAGTAACACACGAAAATTGATTTTTTGGAAAAATATCAGCGTCGATAAAATATCAAATATTTTGTAACGTCGACAGATTGTATTTTTTTTAAAAACGACAATTGTGAGTAGTGTACAATTCCATGTGCTGGAAAAATTAGTAAACCCACAAAGGTGGTGCAACATATTTATTTTTCCTTTTGTTAAATCGTTCACAAGAATCCTTCCACCGGATAGTCGAACGAGGGCTAAGGGAATACTTGGGAAGTCCTTACGGTTAGTCTATTCAGCCACGCCATTGCCATCCCAAGAGGTACGTTCACGTTAACTCGTAGAATTCCGCATGCGTAGGTTTTACGTGAATTATTATATGCATGATATGTTGTTGGATTATTATTTGAATTAATATAGGATTAATTCATGATAGTAATAATTAAAGAATTAAATTTGTATTTAAATATTCACCCCGAATAGATCTGTGCAACCTATTCCCCAACAATATTGTTTTCATAGTTGTGTATGTCGATGACATACTGATTATGGGAAACAACATTCCTCTTATACAGTCGGTTAAAGATTGGTTATCAAGGACCTTCATGATGAAGGATCTTGGTGAGGCCTGCTACATCTTAGGGATCAAGATCCATAGGGATAGATCCAAGAGGATGTTGGGGTTGTCACAGTCAACCTACGTAAATAAGGTGTTAAAGCGATTTGCGATGGAGAACTCTAAGAGAGGTTCTCTACCTGCATGTCATGGGACAAAGCTGTCTAAGAAGGAATGTCCTTCTACGGAAGCTGATATTCGGCGCATGAAGGATATACCATATGCATCTGCAATTGGCTCCATCATGTACGCCATGACTTGCACAAGGCCAGATGTGGCCTTCGCTGTTAGCACCACTGGTAGATACCAACAGAATCCGGGTGAACCTCACTGGATTGTTGTCAAGAACATTCTTAAGTACCTTAGACGTACCAAAGATTGCTTCTTGGTCTACAGAGGACAGTCAGAGCTAGTTGCAACTGGCTATGCTGATGCAAGTTTCCAATTCGACTGTGATGATTACAAGTCACAGTCGGGCTATGTTTACGTTCTCAATGGTGGGGCGGTTAGTTGGAATAGTTCCAAACAAGAAACTACCGCAGACTCAACAACCGAAGCTGAGTACATTGCTGCGGCAGAAGCTGCCAAAGAAGTTGTCTGGATAAAAAAGTTCTTAAGTGAACTAGGGGTAGTTCTGAGTGCCAGCAATCCAAAAAAGTTATGTTGTGACAATATTGGTGCGGTTGTGCAAGCTAAGAAACTGAGATCCAATAACAGAAACAAGCATGTACTGAGGCGTTATCACTTGATAAGAGAGATAATCGCTAGAGGAGAGATAGAGTTAGAACGTGTCCCCACGGAGGATAACCTGGCTGATCCTTTCACCAAGGCTTTGAGTATTCATGTACACACTAGACATCTTGATGGTCTAGGGGTTAGACATGTAGGTGATTGACTCTAGTTCAAGTGGGAGATTGTTAGTGTTAGTATCCTAGAGACAATCCATTGTAAGGACATAATGCTCAGATAAATATTCTGTATTGATTTAATATTATTGTTTATTTAATATTGAATATATGCCATTGCACTTATTAGAATATTATGTTTGATTGTTTGCATTTGTTCTTATCTGTGTTCCCTTGAGTCACTGTTGTCATTGAGTGTGTGAGAACTCAGATGACCTAAGCATGATTCTCAAATGGCTCCAATCGAGGATCATCAAGAATGGGATATTGATGATACAATGGAGATTGGTGTGCAATCTGCATCATACTCTTTGAGAGTGTAGTAAGATCTCACTTACTGCGAGATACTAGGTATCTCATGATGGATACACAAATACCTTAGAGGGTATTGGTATACCCATCCGAGAAACCGTTTGATGTAGTTCCACTATATGTGTCTACGGGTGTCTCGGTTAGTGGGAGCGATGCGATACTCCTTTGACTTGAGGTCAATACGCATGACATGTGTGGAGTGATGAACTTTGACCATGACCGATGATTGCACCCATCTATGGGTAGATATGGCTTGGATTAGGTTCATCATGAAGTGCATGTGCGTGGTAGTTGAGCCTGTTGGAATTTAGAGGCACGTAAACACGTAATACATGTGCAGCGGAAATTAAAGTTCACCAACAACGAACAATTAATTGCATAATTAAATACGAGTAAACATAAATAGAATTATTACAGCAATTCGTACACGGATTCCTCCACTATGGTATCCACGTACAGTCATTTACTAATCTGCACAGATCTGCCAGTGTTGAATCCCCGAGATGAATTTTCTAGGAAAATTCCTCCACTAAGTTGGTGCTGGCACGGCGAGCAGGAGTTGGCCTTTCTTGCTCAACAAGATTGCAAGAGGTTTCAACACGCATCTTATTTGTGCTCTTCGGGTCGACATCTGTCTTTGCTTACTTGTGAAGACTTTGTCTTATCGTCCAGGTGGTGTTGTTTAGCAGGTGGCTTGGTCTTGTGTTCGCCCAATGAGGTGAGCACCCTTACCTTCTGACTGGTTTCATGGTATATGCCCCGTGTTTGCCAATGTGGTTTGGTGTACACGGGCCTTGCCTTTGTTGGGTCTCTGGCTTCTCTCCTCGTGCTCGCCATGTAGGCGAGCACGCACTATTGTTATGTTTAACTTCTTGGTTGCTTGGATGAACCATCTAACAAGGTGGATAAACGATGGGCCTTCTGGGGCTCTTCGAATATCTGGAGTAAGTTCAGTTCGAACAACTCCCGATTGCTACTGTTTTCACCCCCTGTT
The DNA here is from genome assembly GCA_037126765.1 of Stenogyne calaminthoides. Taxonomy (NCBI): domain Eukaryota; kingdom Viridiplantae; phylum Streptophyta; class Magnoliopsida; order Lamiales; family Lamiaceae; genus Stenogyne; species Stenogyne calaminthoides. The sequence continues at coordinate 6,814,421 of JBBCBC010000008.1, read as the reverse complement.
CGTGGGTTTTTCTGCTCGGCCCGTACTTGTGCTCACCTGCCACGGCGAGCATGTGCGTGCTCCCTGGGAGAGCATATAGTTTAGATGGGCGAGGTTACCTTTGATATGTTGTGGTCGCCCAACTGGCGAGCACGTGGTGAGCTCTGATAGTTTCATGTTCACCCCATGCTCGGTGGCCATGCGTTAGGCTCCGAGGCCCTGTTGTGTAACTGGCGAGTGTGAATTATGTCCCGGCTAAACCCTTGCTGACGTAGGTGTGGTCATCCTTAGTGTGGTCGTGCTCGTCCGGACTGGTATGACCCGTGCTCGTCCACCTGTGCTCGTTCGGACTGGTGTGACCCGTGCTCATCCACTTGTGCTCGTCCAGACTGGTGTGACTCGTGCTCATCCACCAGTGCTCGTCCAGACTAGTGTCTCCCGTGCTCGTCCACTTATGCTCGTCCGGACTGGTGTGGCCCGTGTTCGTCCACCTGTTCATTTGGTGGACACGTGGCAGGTGGTCTTTGACCAGTAGCTGATCGGTTACAACACTTCCCAATACATCACATTTTATACATTTAACCAACAATTTTAAACATTGATTTGAGTTGGTTAAATGTTATTATCGAACCACGGAATTTAGGAGTACGGTGTGGCCCTAGTGCTATGTGTCGACATGCTATTGTAGTTGCGAACAGAGGTGCAAGGGCAGAGGTTCACTATCAAAACTGATCAGCAGTCACTCAAACACCTTTTAGATCAAAAGGTAGTGACTCTCCTTCAGCAGAAATGGATTACTAAGTTGTTGGGCTTAGATTATGACATACAGTATAAGAAAGGAATTGAAAACAATGCAGTTGATGCATTGTCCAGGAGGGAGTTTCCAAAGGAAGGTTGATATGTTATTACTACAGTTACACCTACTTGGTTGATTCAAGTCTTACTCAGCTATGAAAATGATGATTACACTCAAGAAATCATCAAATCCAAAGGTACTGATTCTAGCACCTTTCCTCTTTTCCAGTTTAATGAGGGCATTTTAAGATATAAGAAAAGGTTGGTAATTGGGAGCAATCAAGGTTTCAGAAATGCCATCTTCACTGAAATGCATCTCACTCCATATGGAGGGCACTCAGGAGTCACATGCACCTATCAAAGGTTAAAAAATATGTTTTTCTGGCCTAACTTGAAGGAAGATATATTGAGTTGGGTAAGGCAGTGTGAAATTTGTGCTAAAAGTAAGTCAAGTACAGGGTTATACCCTGGTTTACTATAGCCATTGCCCATTCCAGAGCAGGCATGGACACACATTTCTATGGATTTCATAGAGGGTCTCCCTAAGTCATGGGGAAAGAATGTGATTTGGGTTGTGGTAGACAGATTCACTAAATACTCACATTTTATAGCTCTCTCTCACCCTTATACAGCTAACTCTCTTGCTAAGGTGTTCTTGGATGTTATCTACAAGTTACATGGACTACCAGTTAGTATTGTGAGTGATAGGGACAAGATATTCACTAGTTGTTTTTGGAAAGAGCTTTTCAAGCTGGTGGGAACTCAGCTAAACCTAAGTTCTTCTTACCATCCACAATCTGATGGTCAGACTGAGAGGGTAAATCAGTATCTTGAGCAGTACCTACGGTGTATGGCCAGTGATAACCCTAAGCAGTGGTTAAAGTGGCTACCTATAGCTGAATTTTGGTATAACACTAACTATCACACTAGCCTAAAGATGACACCCTTTGAAACTCTCTATGGGTACTCTCCTACAGGTTTTTCTTTTGGTCCCTATTTGGACTCTACCAGTGAAGAGGTGCAGGATCTACTCGAACACAAATAACACATCACTGAGCAAGTAAAGGAAAATCTCTTAAAAGCACAGAACAGGATGAAGATTTATGCAGATATGGGAAGACAAGAGAGATTTTTCGAGGTAGGAGACCAAGTGTTTCTCAAGTTGCAGCCCTTTCGGCAGAATTCTGTACACTACCGAAAGAACTTGAAACTCTCATCAAAATATTTTGGTCCCTACACAGTCCTGCAAAGGGTGGGAAATGTTGCTTACAAACTAGATTTGCCTATAGGTTCGAAGATACACCCTATTTTTCATGTGTCTTTGCTAAAGAAATGCATCGGAGAACGATACTTACCTTCACAAGACCTTCCCGACATCGATTCTGAGGGCCTCTTCGCGATTCAGCCACTCTGTGTCCTGGATCGCCGTTCGCACCTGACAAAAGGTAAAACCATTGATCAGTTCAAGGTTTGTTGGGGAACTGATACTTGGAACTTAGAATCTTGGGAGGATACCGCCTTCTTACTACACCGATTCCCTTTAGCCCATCATTGGGGCACTACTACACATTTGAGCTTGGAGAGCCCTTTTAAAAAGAGCTCTCCAAAATCGACCTTGGAGAGCGGGTTTTAATTTTAAAAAAAAATTAAAAAGCGGTTCAAACCCGCTCTCCAAGATAGAGCGGTTCAGAACCGCTCTGCAAGATCACTTATAATGCGGTTTACAACCGCTCTACAAGAAATCGCGCTTGGAATGCGGTTCAGAACCCTATATTCAGGCGCCCCATATCGCGTTTTTTTTCCACACACTCACATTTCCTCATCTCTTCGTCCTCGTGCGTCCAATATCCAGGCGCCCCATAGCGTTTTTTCTCCATTTTTTTCTAGCGAAAGGCGGTCGCCACCACTGTGTATTGCCGCCACGCGTCGCCCTCCTCCTCCCCTACCGCACCGTGCATCGCCCTTCTCTCCTCCTCCCCTACCGCGTCGTGCGTTGCCCTCCACCTCCTCCCTACCGCCGCCGCCGCCTCCTCCTCCTCCCCTACCGCCACCGCCGCCGCCTTTCTCTATATATAGGTAATTTAAAATATTTTATTTAATGTTTTATATATATACATATATGTATGTATATATATATATATATATGTGTGTATATATTTATATATAACGAGGCTGTTGCAAATGATTTGATTCATTTTCATTATGCTCACAACGTGTTTGATGCATGTTTTTATGGTAGGAATCAGTTGATTATTGATTATGTTTGTAGATTTGAACTTTGTTATTGTTTTAGTTGGTGAAATTGCTCTTCAATTGGGGATTATTAATGTGTGTATGCGGAAGATATATACTGTTTGTGAACATGGGGATTTAATATCAAAACAGTGATATTCATGATATATATATAGTGAATGCTCTAAGATAGTTCTTTCTATGTGTGTATACCCTTCATATGATCTGAGTTGAAAAAAATAATTTTTTAAATAGTAAATTACGAGTAAATGTTGATAATTATGTATAATTGGTTATCAATTTGTGTGTTGTTTCACTCAAAAGTATTAGTTGTTTCATTTAAAGGTATTAGTTGTTTCATTTAAAAGTATTAGGTGTTTCATTAAAAGGTAATATTAGTTGTTTCATAAAAAAGTATTAGGTGTTTCATTGATAGGTATTAGTTATTTCATTCAAAGGTGTTAGTTGTTTCATAATAAGGTATTAGGTGTTTATTCAAAGGTATTAGTTGTTTCATTAATAAAAAAATATTAGGTGTTTCATTCAAAGGTATTAGTTATTTCATTAAAAGGTATTAGTTGTTTCATAATAAGATATTAGGTGTTCCATTCAAAGGTATTAGTTGTTTCTTTAAAAAGTATTAGACGTTTCATTCAAAGGTATTAGTTATTTCTTTAAAAAGTATTAGACGTTTCATTCAAAGGTATTAGTTGTTTCATTCAAAAGTATTGTTTTGGATTAATTGTTGTGTAGTAGTGTACGTGGCTTGAATTAATTTTTGTGTGTTTCTTTAATTAGATGATTAATGATGGTACATTATAATACATTAGAAAATTAAAATGAATGTATATTAAGTATAGTTAGGTATGATTTTAGGTTTAATACTTTAAGATACATTGTCTTGAGAAACAGTCTTCATATTGTATTAATTTCCTATAGGCATTTGTAGCTAGTTCTATATGGATCAAAAGTGGGTTCGAGCAGATCGATTATCAGATGAGCATAGGAATGGAGTGGAAGAATTTTGTAATCATGCAATTAGACACTGCACCGACCCTCGGTACATTCCATGTCCATGTTGGAAATGTATGAATGGAAAAACCGTTAGTGGTCGAGATAGTATGTTTCACCACTTGATGATTCAAAGTATTGATAAAACATATACCGTTTGGACATATCATGGTGAGAGAATAGATGGATGTAGCTCAAGCAACCTAGAAACTGACTTAAGGTTTGAAGATACAGTGGGTGCGGATATTTTCGATGATGTACCGACTGTTGATACATCGAGTGGGGATGACGATGATCTGCGAGATCACCCTTATATGTCAGAGAAGTTAAGGGATTCTGCTGGATTACCATTGTGGCCTGGGTGTAAGAAGGCAACAAAACTGTCAGTTGTGTTGATATTGTTCAACCTAAAAGCAGCTCACTAGTTGTCCGATGAGTGCTTTACAAGTATGTTGGAAACAGTTAGTGGTCTACTGCCTGATGGAAATATACTGCCTAAGAGAGCATATGATGCTAAACAAATGCTCAAGTCCATCGGGTTAACACATCAGGAAATTCATGCTTGTCCGGGTGATTGTATCTTATTTTGGAAGGAGTATGCAGACCTCGATGAAAGTCCCAAGTGTGGGCTAAAGCGATATAAGAAAAATAAATCTCCCGCGAAGGTGTTGTGATACTTTCCAATAATACCAAGATTCGGGAGAATGTATAATAGCGTTGTGGATGCTAGAAATTTAACTTGGCATCATGATGATAGGATCAAAGATGGAATGCTAAGACACCCCGCTGATTCACCCCAGTGGAAGACATTCGATGTCAGGCATCCGGAATTTGGCACCGAGCCACGACACTTGCGTATTGCACTCTCAACTGACGGAATGAATCCATTCGGTATCCAAAGTACCAACCACAGTACATGGCCAGTGATTCTGTTAGTTTATAATCTTTCACCCGAGTTGTGCATGAAGCGCACTTACATGATGTTGTCTATGTTGATATCAGGACCCAAACAACCTGGTAACGACATAGATGTATATCTGGCTCCTTTGATAGAGGACTTGAAGCTCCTGTGGGATGAGGGTGTCGATGTGTATGATGCTTGTAGAAAGGAGAATTTCAAGTTGAAGGTCATGATGTTTGGAACTATCAATGACTTTCCCGCTTACGGGAATCTATCTGGATATAGTGTGAAGGGGGCCGATGCATGTCCTTGTTGTACCAAGAAGACACATCACATTCACATGAGTCATTGTAGAAAGATCGTTTATATGGGACATAGGAGGTTGTTGGACCCAACACATAAGTACAGAACAATGGCCGATGCATTTGATGGCACAATCGAGACAAGTGAAGCACCACGTTTATTGTCAGGTTCGGATGTATTGAATGAGATGAAGAATGTCGACACACAGTACGGAAAGATCTTCCCAAAGAGTGTCCCCACTAGCGGTTGGAAGAAGGAATCAATTTTCTTTCAATTGCCCTATTGGAAAGAGTTTTATGTTAGACATTTCATTGATCTAATGCATGTTGAGAAGAACGTTTGTGCCAGCTTGCTCAACACTCTCCTAGCTGATAAGAAGTCCAAGGATGGTTACAATGCAAGAATGAATATGATTGATATGGGAATAAGAGCAGAATTAAAACATGTGCCTAGAGAAAGGGGTCAACCGTTCTTACCTCCTACTGCACACACCTTGTCCAAGAATGAGAGAAAAGAGTTACTTCAGACGCTAAAGGATGTGAAAGTTCTAGAGGGTTATTCATCCAACCTACAGAGACTTGTATCGATGATGGCGCGAGACCGATGAATCAAATCGCATGACTATCATGTCATCATGGAGACTTTCTTGCCCATTGCAACACGCTATATCTTGCCCGAAAATGTGTGCGATAACCATAACAAAGTTATGTTGGTTCTTCAAGGCAATGAGTAGCAAGGTCATAGATCCTAGAAAATTGCTTGGTTTTCAAAGACAGATTGTGGGGACGCTCTGTGAGCTTGAGATGTATTTTCCTCCATCATTTTTTGATATAATGGTTCACCTAACCTATCATTTGGTACACGAGACAAGGATGTGTGGCCCTGCTCGTATGAGATGGATGTATGGTGTAGAGAGATATATATGAAAGTGCTCAAAGGATATGTGATGAATATGGCAAGGTCATAGGGATGCATTGTTGAATGCTATTTAGTAGAAGAAGCAGTCGAGTACTGGTCTGAATTCATTCTGAGTGTCGATGCAATTGGACTTCCAATTACTCGTTACACTAATAGGATGGATGGTGAAGGCATTACCGGTGGTCAATCTGTAAGTGTTAGTATGGAGGAACTAACACGGATGCACTTAAAGCGCATTTCACAACACGGTCGATGCGTTTCCTTTTATTGACCTGCACATGCAAGCACTTGTTGAGACATTTCCCACCAGAGATAGATCATGGATTGAAGTTGAGCACAATCACACGTTTGTTGACTGGTTCAATGGTTATGTAGCAAATATGTTGTCACGGGATAAAGAATCAGTGAATGAAATAGTTAAGTGGTTATCTAGAATGCCTGATAGACATGTGTATTCGTACAAGTGTTATCTTATTAACAGATACACATTTTATACCAGAGATCATGATGCCACAAGTACAATGCGCAGAATAGTGGTGTCCATTATCAAGAATCATAGGGATCAATCGAATACTACTTTTTTTGGACAGATTGTCAACATTTGGGAACTCGACTATGTTATTCACCGACAACCAATCTTCGAGTGAAATTGAGGATTCCTAACGGGTCCAAGTTGAAAGATTTGGGTTCACGCGTTGATTTGAAGAATGTGGGATACGTAAATGACCCTTACGTAATGGCTACCAAGCTCAACAAATTTTCTATGTCCCCACCCGCTTAATAAGAAATGGTCCATCGTGATTCTCACAAACAAATTTAACACTAGTTACGCAGATTAGCGACCACGCCGATGAAGATGTTGACACTATCGATGATCCTTTTTTAACTTCACTCATTCTTTACCCTCTTTCGATGATCTTGCAAATTCACGCCCGCATTTTAGAGAAGAATAATTGTCGATGTGGATGAATATGACAATCCGGATCTTGTTAACATTCATGGTCATGAACAAGAAAGTCAACCAAAAAATGAAAAAGAAAAACAAGTGCTAAAAAGAAATGTACGACTTTATTGAATGTTTTTGCTTCTGCTTTATTAAATGTTGTTTCTTTTGCTTTATTGAATGTTATTTCTTCTGCTTCCTTAAATATTGTTTGTTTTTTGTTTATTAAATGTTGTTTTTCTATTTTACAGGATCATGTCTTATCTGCCACATCCCGAAGATGATGGAGATGATGATGGAGTATATTTAGGAGATCATGGTGGAGATTATGATGGAGATCATGGTGATGATGATCGACATCATACTGATGACTTGGATCGTAGGACTTCTTGCTTCCCACCACTAGCAGACTCCGGGGATAAGCTTAAAGAGAGGTATAGTCACGATGTCTTCTGTTAATAGGGCTCGTAGCAAGGGGAAACAAGTGCAGATAATTTTATTACAATTGAACAGTTGAAATTGTAATTATATGATTGATCTTTGAATCTAATTAAATAATATGTTATTGCAGTTATCATTCAATGAATATGGGCAGTAATCCAGAACAGAGTGAGACGTTGTCTTTCTACCTTAGAGCTCCAGTTAGGCGTATAATCCCAATTGTGCTGCTATCCAAGGACTAACGTAGTGACAAACTGACTTCTTTGAAAGAAAGATTATGGGATGAACTTTCGGTATGTTAATTATATATATGCTTATTGAAAGTTGTTGTATGATTAGTAAATTTACTACATTTTTATGTTATATGCGTACAGAGTACATTTCTCGGCCTTGATCAATCAAAGAAGAAGCAAATATTGTCGCAAGCTGGAGTATTGGTCAAGAATTTTTGGGCTTGGCTGAGAAGTCAAGCACGAGATCCGAATACTGGTCTTTACTCGGCTAGTCCGTCTGAGGTGTATTAGAATTGCCCGTCGGTGGCCCCATACTGGGAAGAGTTTGTGCGACGATCTATGAATGATGAGTTCCAGGTAAAATTGATAAATATCATTTAATGCCCTATATTTTTCAGTGTATCGTATTTCTATTACACTGTAGTTACGAAGTGAGAAAAATCGCAAACAAGCCAAATCGATGGAGGCGCGATATCGTGGCTCGAATAAAGGTTATGCACGCATAAGAGAAAATCTGGTGAGATCAAAATCCTAACATTTTATTTTGTTTATATATTCACTTTTAATATATTTAATAAGGGGACACGTTAATGACTATCGTAGAAAGAAGAAAAAAAGAAAGCTGGAGAGAGTCAGCCTGTTGTTACCCATTTCGAGTTATTTCAAACTACTAGAAAGGCTCGAAATGGGAATATTCCTGATTCCAGTGCACAGTGTATCATCGAAGAAGGGGTAAGCTATCCATTAATTTGTCTTTGAATTACAAACTATTATTTCTAAACAAATGATTAAATAATAATCTTTTGTAATTCAGGAGCGTTTATCTCAGACCATGATTCCCGAAGACATCCGCTTTGTCGGTACCGATGATCTACTTGGACGGGCTTTAGGTCGTCAGGAGCATCCCGACCGCTTACGGAGTGTTGGATATGGCGTCACGAAGTCATCATTGGTCATGTTACCTGCTCTTCAAGCCATGAATATGGTGGGTATACTTTCGGAACAGGTTGCCCAGATGGCTAAAGAGTTGGAACAGATGAGGTCCGCGAGACGCTCACATCACGTGATTTTCTCGAGTGGAGCAAGTTGTGAAAATAGTGTCGTTGATGCTATTTTTTTGGCTAATGCTAGGGACGATTTTATTGAGGCACTTCGAAACGACGTCCCGCAGGTATCAGATGTGTATCACATTTATTTTAATTAAAGACTAGTATATATATTAAAATTTTCTAACTAAATATCTTATTCGAACAGTCACCGACCTCATGCTATCTTTATTTGGAGGATCCTACTCGGTTGGTGGCTACAGGAACGTTGCTCAATAACTCCGATGGAGTTATTCATGGTAGTCCCATCACTCCTGGTTTCGTGAGGGTCACACTCGATGTACACATAATCGGAGAAGAGGATTCACCGGTGCCTAAACCAATTGATGAAGCTGTCACAGTCGGAACAGCGGTCGGGCACTTCATCGAATGGCCGGCCAACTTGGTCTCTCTCACCATGAAGGTAAATTTATTATATGTTATTAAAGTTCATTATCTTATTTGTCGTTCTAAATGATGTTGCAATTTGATTGTAGAAACTGCCGACACCACAAAAGCCTAAACAGAAATCAAAGGGTGTCGCAGACAGTCAGAGGGAGATAACGAGGGACTCCACTATTGGTGATCACAGACTTGGTTATCCCTTGTCTGGAGACTTAGATCACGACTACACCCTACAGAATACGGTGCAAGTGATAGTGGAGTCCTCTGACTTCAATATGATCACAGTTCCTATGAATGCTTACTTTCATCGGAATTCTATTGAAGAATACATCGCTCGGGAGCATGTGATTGAAGTCGTGAACGACTAGTGGTTGAGTGCAACGAGCATAGCCTTTTACCTCAGGTATGTGTTTACTAATTAATTCTCAGTATTTACTTTCTATATAGTTTACTTTTCAAATTTAATATTAATTAGCGTATATATGTTGGTTAAAGATATTTGGGTGAGGTATATCTCTCCAGAGATCCTCGAGCATGTGGAATGTATTCCATCGTCTCCCCCCAAGTGTCTTGCTTAATGGCTGATAGGGCACAGACCATGGAGTGGTTAGTTTCTCATATGTTGAGTTATACTGACAGAGATCATCTCATTTTTTGGCCAACAAATGTGGGGTGAGTACAATAAACATTTCGTTAAAATTTATATTCATAATATATATGATATTTGCACATATGCTAAATTTACAGTTAATTTTAATATTCTTAATATAATATAGGAATCATTGGGTGCTGGTCGCTATAAATATGATCACACTAAGTGTGTATTTTATGGATCCAGCTGCGAATGGGTTGGCTTCAAATCGACCTGATCTCACTTCGTATATGGAAGCGTAAGTTCATTTTTAATATTATAATATAATGATTTGTTTTACTTATTAAAATTATATATGCATATTTAATCTAACTTTATCTTTTTATTCTAATAATAATAGTGTGATGACGATGTATCGGAGTCGCCTTCCTAATCAAGGCTCAGGAGCTAATTTCAATAAAGTGAGCTGGAATAATGTTAAGGTAAATATAATTTATTAAGTTATCAAATTAATATAAAATAATTATAATTGTAATACGTGATTATATTGTTAATCAACAGGTACCGAGGCAACGAGATAGTGATCAATGTGGACATTTTGTGTGTTGTTATATTGAAGATATAATACGCGCTTCTCAAACGGCGGTTCCTATCAACGTAAGTCAATTTATCGATTTATTTAAATTATTATTAATTGAATAAAAATTCATATTATATATCTAACTATATTGATTAATTGATCGTTGTTTGCGCGCAGTTTGTCTATGATCGTCCGATCAAGTCTTACTCCAAACAAAGAATGAACAAATGGAAAATGGATTGGACAGTGGTTTTTTTTACAATCGATTCTTGTATAATTATAGATAGATTGAGATAACTTTTGTAGCATATTACTTATATATATATTTGTATTGATATGCATGTTTTAATTTGTTGTATCGACGACATTAATATTTATTTCATGATGTGTATGCGTTAATTTATTTGATGTTTTGGTATTGGACGTATATATATTATCGTGTGGTATAAAATTTGATTTTTAGTTTTGGTTTTGGTTTTGGTTTTATATATATAAACAAGATTTTAAAAACATAAATTAAAATAATATATATATATATTGGACAGCGGTTAAAAATCGATGTCCAAGTGTATTTATATATAAATAAAAATTAAAAAAAAGGGTTAGATAGCGGTTGTGAACCGTCAGTCTAAGTGAATATATTTTGGACAATGCATATAAAACCGGCCGGGTAAGTGAATGTACATGGAATGCGGTTGAAAACCGCTTAGTGTAACGCGGTTAAAACCGGCCGCCTTAGTGCAATATCTTGGATAGCGGTTTTTATCACCGCCCAAGCTTGATTAAATTACTTGAGAGTCAATATAACCGCTTCCAAGGTCATTTTTAACGCCTCTTCCAAGCCCAAATCAGATTAGTGGGGACAAGGATCTTTCAATGGAGGGGTATTGTTATGAGAATGGAGGTGAGTGAGTCGTCTGCAAAAGCGGAGATGGAATTTAGAGTTTTTAGATTTTTTTTGACAAGGAGAAGGAGTTTCTCTCATAACTTATGTCCCAAAAATTAATTGGGGAAATGTGTCACTCAACCGAGTGTGGAAAATGAAGAGAAGGAAAGGTTGGGCCTAATACTACGGGTTCTAATGAAATAAAATCAGGGAGTTGTTTCTTTAGTTAATGGGCCTAGTATTAAATTCTGATTAAAGTCTTGGTTATCAGTTTATGCCCATTAGGTATTTACTTCAATTTATGTTTTAAATTCCCTAAAATACCCACCTTGGTGTGGTCCCCTTTGTTGGTTACAAGAAGGCAAAGTGGCAGATGAAATAGAGCATTTAAAATTAACCCTCAATCTTCTCCCTCAAATTCTCTCTCCCTATATTTCTTCTTCTTCAAGTATTGTTCTTATACAGTTTTTCCAGAAAATTACATCAAAAAATACAGGAAACTATGCTACATTTGAAAATTACAGCCTGATCATAACAAAGAATGTCCAATCATGATATCATGATCAGGGAAGAGAATATAATTGCCAATAATAGAGTAAGTTTGTATATTAACCAACTCTTTAGTCTTTACGTGTACACATATTGAATTACATCATAGCATGACTAATTGCTTAGGCATAAACATGACTTAGAATATTAAAAATTACAATCCCACCTGAGCAAGATCCCCCGATACAAAAGCCTAGTATTTTTAAAAATTACAACAGATCAAAGGCAACTTCAAGAGATTAAAACTAAAATAAAAGCTCACCAGTTACAAGAATAAATTCAGATAAAAGCTGCATCAGGAAAACTAAAATACATGATCAATTACAAGAAAAATAATTTATTAAAGTTAAATGTGGATGGGTAAATTAAAATTATTCAGTATTTGCACCACCTTAAAATACATGACTAGAAAGTTTGTTCAAAAACATTTATACTATGTAGTGATACATTATATAGGACTTCTGGTCAATGATTCCAAATTTTATATTGACATTGAATGCAACAAGAACACCTATTGTAGGAGGAACTGGAATAGTTGTGAAGCAAACTAAAAAATTACAATAAAAGCAGGTAGTCCTATAAGCATACTAAGCAATATAATTCATACACAATATAAATCCAAAGCTACAAACTAATGAAATATAATCAATTTTCTATAAGTGAAATCTATTATCATCAGGACTATCAAACCCAATAAAGACAAAAAGTTCCAGAAGTTGTATAGCTAAAATAGGAAGCAATATGTCAATTTTTATATTTTTCTACTCAAGGGTGGGGAAAATTTAATCAGATATCAGTACCAATGTATTTGTGTCTGCATATATTTCAGTATTCATGCTTCAACAGACCGTCATTAATACCACAGGCTTCAGCCTCCATATCTGCAAGCTAGAAAAGAAAAGATCATGATGACAAGTTTAATCTTGAAATTGTCAAAATTGAAAAGAGTTGCTTTGAGATCCATAAGTTAGAATAAGAAATCCTTCTAGCAAATAATACAGTCTCATTCAAACGTTGAATTTTAACAAATAAAAATTATGACAATTGATACAACAGAAAAGTGAAAAAAAAATTGTGCTTCACTAAATTTTAGAAAATGGAGAGTAGGAGACATTACATATAGTCCAAATTTGTATAGATTTATGCCACAGAAACACACACCAAATAAATAAATCATCCAATATTATTGATGTAGTTAATGTGTTTTTTTACCTGCTTCCTACTGTGTTTTCTCATCCAATTAACCTTCACTTCACTTTCTATTACATCTGCGGTCATCATCCTTTAATTCTTCAATTTCTTTATCTTCAATCCACACTATCAACCATGGAATAAAACCCAACACTAACAAATATTTAGAGATAAAGCAATTGAGAAAAGACAAGATTCGGGAGACAAACACTACAAAAAAACACTGATTTGCGAGGGAAATTAAAGAGGGAAAAGAACCCTTGTTATTTAACGAGGGTTTTTACGAGGGATACGCTGAACGAGGGCTGCACCCTCGGCACACTTAACGAGGGCAGGCATCTCTCGATAAAACCGTCGGCACGTTTAACGAGGGCTGACCACCCCCTCTAATTTTGTTGGCACGCTTAACGAGGGTGGACAGACCCTCGGTAAGAGCGCTCGAGGGCCCTGCCGACCGCCGCCCGCCCTCGCCAATCTGATGCCTGACACACGCCTGCCCGAGGTGCATTTACCGAGGGCAACCACCCTCTTTAATGCCCTCGTCTCCCTATAAATACATCCCCAAATGTCAAATTCATCTCATTTTCGCCGGTTTCATTCTTGGAGAGCAGAGGAGAGGCGAAAGCTTAGGGAATTAACAGCCCAGGTAAGTATTAGTTATTTAATTATTTAGTATTAGTATAAGTATATTGTGTATGTAGTATTACTTGTTTATTTATCTAGTATTAGTTGTATTAGGTTAAATTTTAATTTAATTTAGCTTAATTTAATTTGCATGATAATTGTATTTGTGGTATTAGTTGTATTTTGTTGTATGATAAATGTATCTAGTATTAGTTGTATTTAGCTTAATTTAATTTGCATGATAATTGTATATTTTAAGTATATTTTAGCTTAATTGTGTAGTTGTTTAGTGTATATATATTATTTGTAGTGTATATTTTACCTTAATTTTACTTGATAGTTGCATATTTAGTATTATTTAGCTTAATTTCTAGCTAATACGTGTATATTAGTATTATTTAGCTTAATTCCTAGCTTAATTTAGTATTAGTTTAATTTATCTTATTTGTGTATATATAGTATTAATTATTTGTTCAATTATTTAGTACTATTATTTAATATATTAATTACATCGATGTTGGTTTGGAGGGATCGATGTTGATGAATGTTGGTTATTGCTTGTTGTAGAAATGTGCTGTTCGATTTGATTGATTTTAATTGATTAAGTCGGAAAATGGATGCACGAGGATCTTGATTAATTGGGGAATACGATAAAATAAGACAAAAACTCAATAAATTTTTAGAAAATATTAATTATTAATTAGGCTTTTGAATACTAATTAATTCAGAAATGTGAAATGTGATAATTGATACGGATTATTCTATTGCTTACGTTGGATGTATGGTCCTAGATCGACATTAATGTCAATATATCTCCTAATTCTAAAATGGACTTAATCTTTTATAGATTTCGCCACTAGTAATGGGATGATTCAGGGGAAAGATTAGGTGTCCCCGCAATAAATTTAGATGCGGAACAATAATACGTGATCATGAACCCGATGAGGTGAGAGCACATTTGTACATGAATGGGTTCATGCCCAATTATTGCAATTGGATTTTTCACGGTGAGGAAATGTGGGGTCATGAATGCAATGATCATCCGTCTGCGTCGACTTCACACGGGCATATTGACGAGACTTTTGCATCTAGCTCGTACCACGATATGATGACGGAGTTAACCTCCGTCCCCACTTAAATGTGGATGATGAGCCCCTATTGAGGAACGCCCTAATGAGCATGTCAGACATTTTATAACATGCTTCAGGCAAATAATCGGGGATATAATGCATGGTTGCGAATCGCACTCACAGTTGTCATACAATGCCCTATTGCTGAACATTAAAACTGAAAACAGACTGTCTAAAAGGGGCTATAATAAAATAGTTGAGGTGATTCGTGTTCTTTGTCCGAATAGTCTGGTGCCCAAGAAATTTTCTGATAGCAAACAGCTGATGAGTGAGATGGGTCTTCCAGTGGAGAGGATCCATGTTGCAAAAAGCATGTAACCGCTTTTGTTATATTGGGGTGCAGATGGTGAACTTGAACATTGTATGTTTTGTAGGAGGCCACGGTTCAAACCTGTTAGTCGTGAAGTGAATGGTCGACTTAAAAATAAGTGTCCTTTTAAGGAGATGTTCTATTTTCCTATCATTCCTCGACTGCAAAGGTTGTATCGGCCTAATCTTATCGCTGGGCGATATGACATGGCATGCATGTTGCTCTAATGACCACTCCCGGTGCCGTGCGCGCCACCTCGCAGACTCACAAGCTTGGAAACATTTGGACGGCCGCGATCCGCATTTGTTTCGTAAATTGAACGTGAGGTCGACTTGAACACTGACGGTTTTCAACCGTTTGGGGCACATGGAAACAATATTCATCATGTCCAGTGAGAGTGACACCGTATAATCTACCCCCATGGTTGTGCATGAAGGATCAATTCATGTTTTTATGGTTCTGGTGCCCATTCAAAAAAAATCCAAAGGATAAATTGGACGTGCAAAAACCATCGATCCATGATTTGATGTTTTATGCTAACATGGAGTGGTAACATATGATGATGCTACAAAGCAAAATTTTATGATGCGGGTCGACTAACTGGACCATCGCGACTTTCCGAAATTTTACTCGATGTTGTCCGGATGGAGCATTTGGAAGGTTAGCTTGTTGTTGGTCCCTGCAAAAACGAAGTCTTACACGGTATGGGGGAATACACGGTTCGTTGATTTTTAAAACTTTTCTTTTTATCGAGGTCACTTTTTGGGTCGTTGTCCTCGATGATTTGGTTCGAGAAGACAAAACGCCTCGAAGTCAAAGTCTACCCGAGACAGACGATGATCCTGAAAGCTTTTCGTAAAACCTCGATAATCCCAACCGAGTCCCCGAAGTTTTTCAGAGATCCCGAAGTTCTTGGATCGATAACCAACTTATCAACCCTCGTAAGAGTAAGTTCGGGCTTTTGGTAACTATCCGTTTTAGCTACTCGGGACAAAGCGGAATGGTTGGCCTTAAGTTTATACTCATTTTAAGCTTTTTGTGAAAAACCTTCCTTTTAATGGAATAGTGATTAGGTTGTGATTCAATTCGGGATGCAACTCAAAGGGATTGATTCCAACTGAATATCGCTGAAAATATGCTTTCAAAACAAGGTAATGCAAAGCTTAAGTAAAAAAAACAGAAAAGCAAAGAACACAAGAATTTATAGTGGTTCAGAGACTCAAGCTCCTACGCCCACTCTCCCTCGATATCTTCAGAGAAATTCACTAATCACTTCCTAAGGCTTTACTTTACTCAACTACCTCTCGACTACCTCAGTTTACTAACTCAAAACTCACACAAGTTTTTACTCAACTCATCCAAGATAGATTACCACACTTACTTAACTCTAGAGCTTTCGACCACCTCAATGTAGTTTACTCACTTTATAACTCCAATCTCACCAACAATCACACTCAAACTACCATACAAAGGGTTTGGGGTTTCTTGGTTGGTTTCCAACCAGATGAGATATCCTTTACAATTAAGAACAATGCAAAGGCTAGGATATCTCGACTAAGCTTTGATATATCTTATCAAGCTAGGCTTAGTGGAATGAGCTCTCTTCGATTTAAAGCACTTGGGAAATTTTGGGTTTTCGAAAGTGCTTCAACTTGCAATAATAAGTTTGAGCTCTTGAGTTGCTTACAAATTTCCCCCGTAACCTTACAATGTAGAGGGTCACAAGTATTTATAGGCATACACCAAGGTCACTCTTGAAAAACTATCATTTGGAGAGATAGCTTCGCGGAGTTTCCTCTTATGGTGTGTGTGAGAAATGACTATATTTAGGGTTTGACACTCCCTAACACGTTTTTAGGCAAATAGTCTTTCATGGAGCCGGTCTTCACTTTTTGCAAATACCGAACTTAGTACTTCCGACATCTTTTTTAGTGACTGTCGTTGTCGTCGGTCAAGATGGTACAAAGGTCGTTTTCCTCCTTTTGACTTTTGTCTCCAAAGAAAAAGAGACAACTCAACGGCTTTTTTGGTTACATTTTCTAAGTGATATAACCTTAACAACACTTTGTCTTAGTTCCTTTTTGTCTCGTGATTTGAATGTCTTGGCAAATATCTATTTTTCTAAGGAATCGCTTTTTTCTCAAGATTAGATCCTTCGATAGATATTTTCAAAGGCCTCGAACATTCAGTTTATATCGAAAGCATTCAAGACATTATCGAAGTCTTCAAGAATTATCGCGGGCCTTCAAGATTCTTGATCTTCGCCTTCTTCTTCAGTTTCTGTGTCTTCGTGGTTCTTCGAGTCTTCGAAGTCTTCGTGGTCTTGAGTCTTCGAATTCTTTAGAGGTCTTCGAAGTCTTCGAGGTCTTCACAGTCTTCGACCGATATATTCGAGTCTTCATGCCGAAGTCTTCAATCTTAATGTCGAAGTCTTCAAGATCTCGATTTCATCGAAGTCTTCAAGATCTCGCCACACACTAAGTCTTCAAGATCTCGCTTTTACACCGAAGTCTTCAGATTTTTTGTTTCATATCGAATCAGAAACTTCGCCATATCAAACTTCGGTTTCTTCAAACTTATCGAAGTTCTTCGTAATCTTCAGATCTTAACCCCGATCTATATCTATCGACTATACATTTTGCAAGATATCATCCCAATACTCTAAAATCAATCCTCGACTTAACTATCAAGATTATCCCGAACATGTCATACTCAAGGGTTTTGGGATCTTAATCAAAATCATATATCTTTATTAAATTCATCTCCCAACAATTTCCCTTTTTGATGATGCCAAAACCTATCTTGTTACAAACATACTTAACCTATACTGTGTTTCAGCTTTTATCCTTTACAAGATTGGTTATAACTCCCAACAATTTCTAAATCAACAATTTTTAAGCAGAGAATCTCCCAACAATTAATCGCCCAATAATTTCTTCAAGAATGAATCTCTCAAATGATTCAACTAAAACTTAATTTCCAAACAATTAATTTAGAGACATCATTCAGCATATCAAAATTAAAAGACATGTAAATAAGATAATGAGATATTATCTTTTGAGCATAAATGATAAGGTTTTCATTGATGATAGGTAGATCGTTACAAGGTTACAATGAATCTTATTTAACAAAAAAAAAAAAAATCAAAAAGAAAAAAAAATGATTACATGAATCTTCTTAGTCTTCATCTTTCGAAGTCTTCATTTGCTCTTCTTCTTCGCTTCTGGGTTTCTTCGATCTTATCTTCTTCCACCTCATCGCCAGGACTTCAAGGTTGAACATTCCATAATATCTTCTTTTCAACAAGATCCTCTTTTGATGATATCGATTGTTCCCCGCCGCATCCAACCGAATGGCGATCGAGATATTTTCTTGAGAAATGGCTTTCATTTACACAACCATTCTCTAGCACCGGGAGGAGGGTACACATATGGACCAAGGGCGTTATTGACCTTTCCTTCATCCCGCAAGATTTATCCATCCTTGAAGGTATTTTGATAAAAGGATTTAGATAGTCGATGAAAGCCTCATTCGGATCCGAGCTCTCCTCTCCATTCTCTCGAAAGACATCATAGTAGAACCGTAAGGTTCTTCTTGATTTTTTCCCACGCATCGTTGAGATGGATCGCATCCATTTATCAACACGCGCCATTTCGCGGCTTTTGTGTTCCCTCTCCTCTTGTTTATGAACTTTTTGAACCCACTCCTTCTTTTTTCGCTTCTTCTTCTACCTTTCTTTTCGATCACCGGTACACCGTAAATGTATTTTAGCTTTTCTTTCTTTGTTCAATCTGGAGTGTTTTCAGAAAGCTTCCGTATTGAAGACCTTCTTCTTTGGCTCAACTTCGTAATCTTCAATATCCAAAGAATAATTTTCTCCGAATTGGCTTAGAAGCCTTTGCTCTTTTTGCCCTCAGTCTTCCATCGCCATAGCCTTTCTCTTGATGAGCATTTCAAAGACCAACTAGGTTTGTACCAATCCTTCCTCTACTACTCCGCCTTTCTACAACAACTTCCCCGTGATTGTTTCCTCCAAACCCGAGTGTAGACCGGCTTCTCCACCTCTTTGAACTTAAGCTTCAAAGGGCTTCTATCTCCTTCATGGCTTCGCAATGATCTTCTTTTTTTCAAAGATTTTTAACAACCTTGCCCTCAGAGTATGTTCCAATAAAACCCCGAGATCACCTCCCGTGTCTTTTCCCCTTCTTGAACCATACTCCGCGTAGGCCCCGGAGAGGCCAGGTCCATGTGGTATTGTTCTTTATCGACACCAAGACCTCCCCCGCCATCCGATCTTGCTCCTCCTCGAGCCTTCCGAGGTGGTTCTTCGCCACAGAGAATTTTTCAGACAGATGAGCAACTTGGCTTCGAGAGAGCCTCCTTTGAACATGTTCATTATTTTGGTCATGAGCATTGAGCTCATTTCCTCAATGCCGCTTCTTCACAAAGATCTCATTCCTCTCAACCAATTTTGCTTCTAGAATCCGAGTTCCGCTCCTCGATGCTTTTTGCTTTAGCTCAGATTGAGCTCACCTTGACCCCTCCATCTTTTCTTCTAGTTTTCCTTCCATGGAGGTCAATTTTTCCCGACAGAGAGTATCCTCAAGCAAAGACTACTGAAAGAAGAACTCTGCTTATCAATCTTTCGAGTTTGGTCACAAAACTTCTCCATCCGGAAAGCAATTTTGTTCAAGATTGCTCAACCTTTTCCACTTCTCCATCGTTGGGTGAGATCAATCTCAGGAGCATATCTCGACCGGCCAGGCCTCCCGAGTCGGGTTGCTCATCCCGAGTCTCGGTCTCAACTCGAGCTTCAGCTTTTGAACGGGGGCTTCGGACTAATCAGTCAGGATTCACCCCGAGCTGGGTGTCCACCGAGCCTCTGGAAAGACCCGATTTAAAGGAACTAACCCGGCCGAGGATGTTCAAGGCTAACACCGAGGATGTTCGATCAACATCGCTTGAGTCTTTTCTCCTTCCGAGATTGACTCTCATCATCCCCTTGTTGGTCCCCATCCCGAGATTTGTCAATGGAGCTCGGGCACCAACTTCAAAGAAATTTTCCTCAAAGAATTTTTTTCTTCACAAGCTCATCAAAATCAAGTTTTCATCTTGAGCTTGGTTTTTCCGAACCCCGAGAATTTAGTGAGAAAAGTTGTCTCCTCATTTCACCCGCCTTCACCTCCGAATGAAGCAATGTTGAGCATCTCCGGAAGAGTCCGGGTTGAGGATGTAGACCGCTGACCTCAACCAAGAAGATGTCTTGGAGGTTAGGAATGAGCTAAGCTTAGTGTTGCGGCCAAGGATGAACCGCTCCCCCTTGCTTTCGCCATTTGGTCTCTTCTTCACCTTTCTTGAGCATCGCTCTCAAGTTCGGGCTTTGGAAACTCACGAAGATCGACTAACAACTCATTCAGAGCTCATCAAAATTCATTGGCCCCGAGGCTCAAAGAACTCGAGGTTTGGGCAGCAGCCGGCACCAAATCGGGACTTGGTCTCGAGGTCCGAGCCGGTGCCTCCTCAAGGGAAAATTTCTGGCTTTGTTCGAGAACCGAGTGGGCACTTCTTTAGCAGAATGAACAGCATCGAGGTCGCATTTCCTCGAGGAATCAACTTTTTGCTCGAGGTCCGAGGTCCTTGAAAATTTTCGAGAGAATTTATCGTAATCCAAGCTGATGTCTCAAGAACCTCAGAGAAGACTTGCTTCCTCGCTTTGATCATGTGCCTTTGAGATAACCTCGAGCTAATACGAGTAAAGGTGATTTCGAAAGCGCCTTTGCCCTCAGTGAATCTCCCGGGCCTCACTTTTTTTCTTCCTCATCGGTGAGAACCACCATTCTCAAGGCGCTTTGGAGCGGTGGTCTTGCTTTTTCAATTTCTCACCCGCTTCCTTTCTTCGCCTCCAACAAAGCCTTCCCCCGCTTGTTGGGTTTCTTCAGAAGCTAAAGAATCGGTGATTCCACCTTTTTCTTTTTTTTTCCCTTGATCGCCCCTCTTTGCAAAGAATGGGCTTGAACATTATTTTGGACTTGGGGAATGGAGTAGAGTTGACAAAAATATCCTCCTCCTTCTCGCACATCTCCAAAATAAATGCTATTTTGGTGGTATGGAGGATCCTCGCTTTTGATCGATATTGCCCCATCCTCTTTTTTTTATGACCTTGGCTTGCTCACTAACCACCTTGATCAAATATTTCAACCAGCTTGAAATCCTTGGTGGGGTGAGTCCTCAATCGCGCCATCACCGGAGTTTGGGAGTGCCGACCGCTTCAAAGCTTCCAGATCTACTCATGATGCACTTTCCCACAATATCCATCAACACTCATTTTCGGCTTTTAGATGCCGTTTATGCAGAGTTGCCTCAAACTTAACAGTTTTCAAACCTATCCCGTCAAGATACTCTTGCTCCTGGCCCCAACATATACAATGAGGATCATCTCCCTATCGCACAACTCAAAAACGCTGCTCAAATGCTTAGGGACAATATAAAGCTCTTTAACAAAATCCACAAACTTCATTGATTGTTCAAGATGAGAAACAAAAATCTTGATTCTATACAATCATCCTCATCTATTTCCAAATTAGCAATAAACTCTATTACCTCATGAAAGATATTCCTCCGGTCGATTCGATTCATGACGAGGTTCGCCGGCTTTTGCCAATTGGATTAAATGGAGCTTCTTCTTCTTCGTGGCATTGGCATTGGTGGTACTTTCCAAAGAAACCACGACTCATACCATGGCTTATTTGTCTCGCTAATTTTTTCTAATATGGTAGGAGCCATTTGAGATTTTGAAGATTTAGGGTTTAGATTTTTTCGGGTAAAAAGGATTTATTTGCAGAGGGTTTTTGGGAGTGAAGGATTCAATAAAATTTGGCTTGAAATGGCTTTCAAAGGAATATATAGATCGAGATCGTGGGTAGTCATACCGGTTTGGTGAAAAAACTGCTAAGATTAATCCACGATTACCCGGGTATATGAAAGGTTGATTCCTAAAAGTAAGCCACCATTTTAACCTCATTGGCGGATAAATGCAACAGAAAGCATTTAATGATAATGGACCTTCTAGGAATTTCAAAGATCCCGCCCAAAAACATTCTTCGTGTGTTTTGTATTTATTGCAAATGATTACCGAAGTTTCACTTAAGCAATAAACGAGTTGCATGAGTCATTACTTCTTCGCACTAATTTACCTCTATCACCATCGAGTATCGACCTTGATAAAATGTCAAGATGATATCGAAAAGTGAATAGGTTCAAGATAATACGAGTAATCGACCTTCAAGAACTGAAGTTTCGAGACTCCGCTTCAAGATTTCCATTTTATCCCGAGCTTCTCAAGAGAATTCGAGAAAACTTCATACGATCTAAAAACCTTCAATTTTTTTCAGATTTTACTCTATACACCGATCCAACATCCCTAATTCAACCGATAGTTCTCAAATCTTGATTCACCCAAAGGTTTAGTCAAGATATCGCCTTCCGCTTATCAAGATGAATTTTTCCATCCCGATGTCCTTTTTCTCGACATGATCTCCGATGAAGTGATGTGTGATATCCACATGCTTGCATCCGTGTGTAATACCGGATTTTGTGAAATAGCAATGGCACTATTATTGTCACAAAAATATTGGTACTTCATTGGCTACAACTTTATAATCCCTTAATTGTTGTTCGAGCAAAAGAATCGAGCACGCCAGCCTTCCCTCGCAGCCCATGTATTCAAACCTTCAAGAGAAGATCGTTGCTATCGAGGTCTGCTTTTGAAAACCAAGATATCACTTGTTTCCAAGAAATTGACAAGTTCCTCAGAAGGGACTTGCCGTCAATCCTAGAAATTCTCCATAATCAAAGATCCGAGTAACCAGCTAATTCAAGGTTATCATCATTGATACCATAATCCTCTATTCATCAGGCCCTTAAGATACTTCAAGATCTTTTGGCAAAATTTCCATGTGACTAAATTTTAGGATTAGCTTTTTGGTATTGCACATATCCCAACAAAGAAATGTTATATCCTACTCACTTGTCGTGAGATAGAGCAATGATCCAATGATTCCTCTAAAATCAAAAGATGACTTACCGATTTGCCTTCGTAATCAGATCCATCTCAGAAGTTAGTATTCATAGGAATTCTAATCGATTGCAATTTCAGACACCATACTTGGCAATCAAATCTTCGTGTACTTTTGCTCGTTGATGAAGATTCCTTCCTTTTGATTGTTTCATTTGAAGACCTAGGAAGAAATTCATCTCTCCCACCATTGACATCTCAAACTTACCTTTTCATCGTTGTTGAAAACTTTTCACACAACCGATGGTTTGAGATCCAAAAATGATGTCATCAACATATATCCGAACCAAGAAGATATCTTCCCCATCTTCTATCCCCGAACAGAGTTCTATCAACAGCCTTTTGACAAAACCATGGTCAAGAAGAAAACCGAGAAAGAGTATCATACCATGCTCGGGTGCTTGCTTAAGACCATACAAGGCTTTTTCCGAGCCTCAGAACTTGGTCATTCTGCTTTGAAACCGTGGAGGTTGTTCTACATAAACCTCTTTCTTTAAGCACACCGCTCAGAAATGCACTTTTCACATCCATTTGATAGATCGTGAACTTCATGTGGGCAAAGATATGCAAGAAACAACTGATGGCTTTAGTCTTGCAACAAAAAAAAAAGGTTTCATCATAATCCAAGCCTTCTTCGGGAATAACCTTGTGCAACTATTTTGCCTTATTTCTTACAATGTTGTTGTTCTCATCTCTTTTTATTCTTAAAACCCACTTGGTTCCAATGACATTGTGCCTTTCAGTGTCTATCTACTAGCTCCCATACTTCATTCCTTGAGAATTGATTCATTTCATCTTGCAGATAGCAGCTTATCCAATGAGAATCTTGTAGAGCTTCATCAATCTCAAAGAGTTCTTTTCTCCCGACAGAAGAAGCAAAGTAATAGTGCACTCTCACCATGGAACCTTTTGTTTTAACACCTTCGCTAGATCACCCACAACTGACTTTTGTAGGATGACTATCTAACCATTTCCTTCTAGATGTTCCCCTTCAATAGTATCCTCAACATTTGAAATGTTAGGTTCGCTTAGTTCAAGAAACTCGTGGAACAACAAAAGGAGAAAGTTAATCATCTTCCTCGTGGAAATTTATTCGTAACATTGTCGAGACATTTGTTCCCCTTGGTTGATAGATTCTTTAGACCGCCTCACCGTGACTACATCTTCATTGGCATCACATACCGAAGTCCGAACGGTGTTTGTTCAGATTGGTCACCTTTGGTGTGTTGTTTTCCCCCGAGTCTCACCATCCCGAATTCCATCCTTGAACTTTTTATTCGAAGTCCGAAGTCACCCAATCATAGAAAGGTGACCGACTTCTTGTTTTCGTGTTCAGTGGATGATTTGTCATTCTTTTTCGTGCTTAACCCGGTGATCCCTTGGTCGGGCTTCATCTCAAGATCATGTTCATGTTTTTATGAACACAAGTAGATTCATCAAAACAACATGAGGTGTTTCCTCCACAATAAGAGTCCTACAGCTTGTAAACTCGAAAGCTTTTACTAACTTCGTAATATCCTAAGAATATTCCTTCATCGCCTTTACTATCAAATGTTTTCAATCGATCTTTACCATTATTGTGTATGAAACACTTGCAACCAAACACACCTAAAGAAAGAAAAAACAAGAGGCTTCCTTTCATTCCAAAGCTCATAGGGTGTTTTGCCTCGACTCTTAGTCAAGATGGATCTGTTTCGTGAATAGCATGCAATGTTGATGCCTTCAAATTTCAAAACCTTTTAGAATATCACCAATTTATCATTGTCCTTCCAAACTTTTTTCAAAGTCCTATTCCTTCTTTCAAAGAACACCATTTTGTTGAGGGTCCTTGCAAACCGATGTTTCATGAGTAATTCCATTCGCACAATAATCGATATAATATGATTTATAAATCGAGTTCCTTTGTCGATCCGATTTTGACCACACTCGATTTTTTCAATATCGAGCCTTTTCAAGAACTCATGCAGCTTTTATTCGAGTCTCTTTCTTATCGAAAAGAATATGACCCAAGTATATCTTGAGTAGTCATCAACTACTACTAGTGTGTATTTCCCGCCATTAGTGCTCATCGTGTTATTGGACCAAAAAGATCCATATGCAATAATCAAGTATTCTTTCAAGAGAAACATCTAATTTGCTTTTTAAATGATGCTCTAATTTGTTTTCCTTTTTGGCACGATCACAAACATGTTTCTTATCGAACACTTCATTAAGCAACCCTCTCACAAGAGCTAATCTTGCAAGCTTATTCAAGGTTTTGAAATTCAGTGATTCATTTTTTTATGCCATAACCAATCGGGTATCTCGGGAACTTTTTTTGCAACCAAACATGTATCTTTAGAGTTGAACTCCAATTAAGAAGATACACATTTCTTTTCAAGTACCACCAAGAATATTTTCTCGCGAGATAACATCTTTCACATAACATAAGTTCTAGAGAACTCAACATTAAAACCCTTATCACGTAATTGGCTTATTGAAAGCAAAAGTTATGCTTCAATCCCATACATATGAAACACCATGGATATGAATCGAGTCGATTTCCAAAGTTCCATATCCTTCACCCGCCCTCGAGTTATCTCCAAAAATCGAGGGCCTTTGTTCAACATAGTCACCGAGTATCTTCTTGAATCCTATATATGTCTTGAGCATCCACCGTCAAGATACCATACAGCCAGGGCTTTTTTCATCTCTACTCATCGCTGTTATGTGATCCTTAATCGCCTTTTGTGCCCTTTGTTTTCCTCCCCGAAAAACAGATCAATTTTTTAGGTACCCAATCAGATAGTGGTCCTACAAGGTTAGTCAGACTTTTTCGAATCCAAATCACTCGACAACTCTAATCACTTTAGAGTGGCCGATATATCTTCCATAAACATCTACATACACATTTACTACTCGGGTGCCTTAGTTAGTCAGGATGAGTGCTAAATCTTAAAGATGAACATGAGCCTTTTTGAGTTTTTTTTTTCGTTCAGCTTTTGTTTATTTGTTTTGGCTTTTGGGCAAATTGGTCTAAATCTTTTGTTGACTTGGGTTTAGGTAACCTTTTACCCCAGCAAGTGGAGTTCAAAGTTGTCAGATCGAATTGGGTCTTTCAAGATAATCGAGGATTTGGTTTCTTCACTTGAGAATGTCTCACTGAAAGTGTTTCTTTCAAGATTCCTCTCGATGGTTCAAAGGCAGATCCTTTCAGTTTGCAATCTCAAATTTCGAGGCTTCAAGTACTTTCGCTCGAATTTTCTGAATCGAAAGTGCTCAGTTTTCTAGCCTTCACCGAGGTTCGGGGCTTTTACCCGATCATTCGGGCTTTTATCGAACCATAGGTCCTTTTCCTTTGTCTAACACCTTGGGCATTTCTTCATTTTGAAGTGTAGGTGCCAATCGATTTAACAAAGATTGTCTTTTTGCTACTTGATGCAAAGATTCGGGATGACCTTGTGAGGTTCCCCGAATGTATCCTAATCCAGATTTTTATAATGACAGATTTTGGTAACTCAATTTCATCTATTACTTTAGATGCAAGATTCAATAGAGTTAACTTCTTTCGCACTATCCTCACAGCTATGAGAGTTTCATGCTTTCGAGAGGTCATTGAACTTAGTTCGATCACCAGATCTCTTCAAAGGGATTTCTAAATTTTCGCTAGGTCACTATCAACTTTCTTTCTTCGAGAGTTGTACTCTTCGTAACATCTACCATCAAGAGTCTCCCATTAATTGAGAAGTGATTCAAAGATTGCAGAGTCTTTCCACTTAAGATTTTCAAATTTTCGCCTTTATTCCCGCTTTTTTGAGTTTCATTTATAATTTCAAAACAAAGATAGTCCTTCATCGACTCTCAAAAGAATCCATCAGTCAAATCGACTGCTTATAGTTGAACTTGACAACTCTTGTGCTAGTGTAGAGCAACAACAGAGAAAGAAGAGTTTACCTCCTCAATAGCCATTAGACAGAGGTCATCACTTTCATCGATGAGAAGATTTTATCTCAAGAGCTAGATCCTTCCTCGTATCGTTCTTTCTTCTTCGCAACCATGGCCTTTTTGCTAGAGAACTTTTGTCTCTTTTTAGCTTGCCTTTTTCTTTCTCTCCTTAAGACTCGTGCCAGACAATCATATCGAAGTGACTTTCTTTTCGGGCGCTTGTAGCACTATGGCATCATCATCCCGATCACTTTCTTCTTTCGACTTGGAGTCCTTCCTTCGATGAAGATCCTTCAAATTTTCGTGTCCTTCTTCTTCTCGCTTGATTTGTCTTCGTGTTTCTTCCGCACTGTGATTCCCGTGAATAGTTTTTGTATTTTTCATATCGATTATTAAGTTTTTTTCAAACCTCCTTGCCATCGCATTAGCTTATCCTCAAGCTCATCCCGATTCTTAGCAAGGGAGTTCTCGACTCTAGTTTTTTGTGTTTTATCCTTGGCTTTGAAAGCCACATTCTTACTAGATGATGAATCATCTTTGTCATCACCCTTTTTAGATTTTTTATCAATTATTTAACTCATAGGCCTTCAAATTAGGTAGAAGACTTGTTGATAGGCCATTGAATTAATGTTTTTGGTGTTTTAAATCACCACCGCATGTATATCCCATTTCTTATAAAGACCTCTAAGAATTTTTCAATGCAACTTCTCTCTCAGGGATATTTCTTTCCAAGTGCATTTAGATCATTCATAATGCTAGTGAATCTGACTTCCAATTTGTCAATTGATTCACCTTCTTCCATTTCAAAACTATCAAACTTTCCAATTGCAACCGAAAAGTTTGTTTTTTTTGATATGATATGTGCCTTGGCACATTACATGCCTAAGGTATCCCAAATTTCTTTTTGTAAAGATGTAAAGGAGAAATCATTCCCATCACACCATCATCAATGGTATCAGATAGTGTGCCTTTTTAGCAATATAGTCTAGATTGACTAACTTTTCTCCTCAGAGTCGGGCTTGGTCATCGACTTAGGAAATTTCGCTTTAGGATCATTTCTCTCATTTTCTCGCTCCTCCGATTCACCACAAGAAATTGGAATGGTCCTTCAGAGACAACTCTCCACATACGCTCATGTTTGAATACAAATGAGCCTCAAGATTCTCGCCTATAAATCATAGTTCTCATCGAGAACATGGGAAGTTTTTAGAAGACATTTTATCCGAAGTCTTTTTAAGAGTTCAAAGAAATAAGATCTGCTCAGATAGACCACAAGTATTTTAGCAAATAAAACTTTGGTCAACAAAAGGGTGGTCAAGTTGAACCACCGCCCGATACCACTTGTTGGTCCCTGGAAAAACGAGTCTTACACGTATGGGGGGAATACACGTGTTCAGTGATTTTTAAAACTTTTCTTTATTAAGGTCAGCTTGGGTCAGGTTGTCCTGATGATTTGGTTCTGAGAAGCACAAATCGCCTCGAAGTCAAAGTCTACCGAGATAGTGATCCCGAGTCGCTTTCGAGATACCTCGCGATAATCCCAACCGAAGTCCCCGAAGTTTCAGAGATCCCGAAGTTGCTTGGATCGATAACCAACTTTATCGAACCCTCAAAAGAGTAAGTTCATTTTGGTAACTATCCGTTTCTAGCTACTCGACAAAAGTGGAATGGTTGGTCTTAAGTTTATACTGTTTTTAAGCTTTTAATAAAACCTTCCTTTTAATGGAATAGTGATTAGGCTGTGATTCAATTCAGATGCAGCTTCAATGGATTGATTCCAATTGAATATCAGTGAAAATATGCTTTCAAAACAAGGTAATGCAACAGTTAAGCAAAACAGAAAGCAAAGAACACAACAATTTATAGTGGTTCAGAGACTCAAGCTCCTATGTCCACTCTCCCCGATCTCTTCAGTAAAATTCACTAATCACTTCCTAAGCTTTCGACGACTACCTTTAGTTTATTAACCTTTCTAGTTTTGAGCTCGACTACCTCTCAGTTTATTAACCTTTCAACCCGACTCTGAGTTTACTAACAGAAAAACTCACACAAGCTTTATGTCTATCCAAGATAGATTACTCACTTCTTCTTCTCAAGAGCTTCGACTACCTCAATGTAGTTTACTCACTTTTTATAACTCCAATCTCACCAACAATCACATCAAACTATCTTACAAAGGGTTTGGGGTTTCTTGGTTGGTTTTCAACTAGATGAGATATCCTTTTACAATAAAGAACAATGCAAAGGCTAGGATATCTCGACTAAGCTTTGATATATCTTATCAAGCTAGGCTTAGTGGAATGAGCTCTCTTCGATTTAAAGCACTTGGGAAATTTTGGTTTTTTGAGTGATTCAACTTGCAATAATAAGTTTGAGCTCGAGTTGCTTTACAAATTTCCCAGAACCTTACAATGTAGAGGGTCACAAGTATTTATAGGCATACACCAAGGTCACTCTTGAAAAACTATCCTTGGAGAGATAGCTTCGTGAGTTTCTCTTATGGTGTGAGAAATGGCTATATTTAGGGTTTGACACTCCCTAACACGTTTTTAGGCAATAACCTTTCATGTAGCCGTCTTCACTTTTTTGGTACCGAACTTAGTACTTCCGACATCTTTTCAAAGGACTGTTGTTGCGCGTTGTCAAGATGGTACAAAGGTCAGTTTTCCTTTTTTGACTTTTTTGTCTCCAAAAGTAAAGGTAGACAACTCAACTAATTTTTTGGTTACATTTTCTTCGAAAGTGATATAACCTTAACAACACTTTGTCTTAGTTCCTTTTTGTTCAAGATTTGAATGTCTTGGCAAATATCTATTTTTCTAAGGAATCGCTTTTTCTCAAGATCAAGATCCTTTAGATAGATATTTTTTTCGAATATTCGTGTTTATACCATTACTCAGCCCTCAAAGAATTAATGTGCCTTCAAAGATTCTTGATCTTCGCCTTCGGGCCTTTCTTGCCTTTCGCGGGTCTTCGAGTCTTCGTGAGTCTTCTCGAATTCTTCAGGTCTTCGAAGTCTTCATGCTTTTCCGAGTCTTCACAGATATTCCGATTGACATCGAATCTTAATGCCGAGTCTTCATTTCGGGCCATAATCGAAGTTTTCAAGATCTCGGCTTTCACATCGAAGTCTTCAAAGATTCGGGCCATTAATCGAAGCCTTCAAGATCTCGATTATACATCGAAGTTCAGCTTTTGTTTCATACAAACTTCGTAGAACTTCATTTATATCAAACTTTTGGTTTCTTCCGAAACCATCGAAGTTCTTCGTAATCTTCGTGATCTTAACCCGATCTATATCCACGACTATACATTTTGCAGATAACATCCCGAATACTCTAAAACCAATCCTCGACCAACTATCAAGATTATCCCGAACATGTCATACCGTGGGTTTTGGGATCTTAATCAAAATCATATATCTTTATTAAATTCATCTCCCAACACTTGTCCATACTGTGTGACATTAATCGAGATTTTCTTTGAGGCTTAGTCAAGAAGAATCATGGTTTGACAACCATCGTGAAGTTCTTAGATAGACGCCATCCGCATCAAGGAACAAGACCGCATGATTCGTAAAAGAATGTAGTAATGATGATGATCCACCTCCCATCCTTGGGTGTGATCAACTCCTCCAAAGAAATTGATTGAATCGATTGATGAAAGAATGAGTTGTGATGATGCTCACAACAAAGGTTTACAATGTGGTTAAAGAAGAAAAGTTTTTCGGGATTTGCAGAGATTGAGCTCCCCTGGTTGATCGGGAAACAAATCGATGTGATGCACATCGAAAAAAATGTGTTTGATAATCTCTTTCTACATGGTGATGAATATCGGCGGAAAACAAAGGCACATAACTAAATCGAGGATGAACTTAATGAATATTGTTGTCACCAATAAGCTAAAATGTCCACACACGAAAGTACCCCAAAGCTACTTATTCCCTCGATAAGAAAGACAAAGATATGGTTTGCAAATGGGTAGATGAGTTGAAATTCCTCGATGACTATGTGTCCAACTTGTCTCGTGAGTAGACCGGACAAAATTGAAGATGTTTGGGGATGAAGAGTCATGATTGTCACGATTTTATGCAGAGACTACTCCCCCAATTGCTTTCCGTGAGACTCTCACAGGGACGCTTGGAAAGTTTTCAACCAAATCGGGCTTTGTTCTTCAAGGAGTTAACATCGAGGACCATTATCATGAGAAAATATGACCCGGCCGACAATGATATCTCAAAGGATCTTCAGGTAAGTCGAACGATATTTCCACCCAGCCTTTTTTTTAATTCGATGGAGCATCTATTCGGCCCATCTTGCATATGAAGCAAAAAATTGTTGGTCCAAAGATAATATAGATGGATGTATCCATTTCGTATAAGACGTAATCTATTTAATTCATTCAATTATTTGATAAAAAAGATAATTATACTTACCCATTCAATGAATTAGGTATCTTCACAATTTGGTTAAGTGGATAACAAGGCACACGTGGAAGCTTCAATTGCAAATGTCTATTTAACAAAAGAAGCATCAATGTTTTGTTTGTTGAAGTTATAATCGAAAGTATATTTTTACTTTGTATAACCAAACCTAATTTCATTTTATTTATCAAAATTAAATTATTTATCACTGTTTTAAACATGAATGAATGTTATATATATTTATTGCATAATTGTTCAAATAATAGTATGTGTTACATCAGAAGTTAATGTGGTGATACTGCCAGATCACGTAAGATCACATTAGCATTCTCTTGTAAATAAGTACAAATTCACAACCTAGATGGAATGAACAATCAACCGTGAAAGGTTGAAGTGTAAGGCCTGATCGGGTTTGTTTTTGACCAAGAGATTGCACTAGTGCATTATGATGCTACCGAATAGGGACCTTAATAATGAGGATAAATTCTTCAAGATTTCTTAATGTAGAAGAATTAGACCTCAAATGTTCGTTATTTTTAATCTCCGCCCCTTAAATAGATCGTATGAAATTAATAATTATTGCTTTGACCTATGTCGGGTAGAGAATCAATGTGATTCAATACTTTGTATCTTGGGCAATATTATTAGTTACATGACGATTGCTAAGATTTAATACTGAGAATCGCGGCGCTAGTAGTACATCTTTGCGGATTTGTCCCTTGGTGGGCTCAAAAGTTTTATCATACCAAATCTTGTGTTGGAATTAGTTTCCCAGATGGATAATGTTGGGGTTATACGAAAGCACGTTTTACGTGAATAATGCACTCTATGTACTCTTATTTACTAAATATAATTATTTTATCACCGCTGCTTTTAAATATGATTGAAACTATTTATTTATCGCAAACCGCTCCAATATTAGTACATGCATATTACATTGAAGTTAATGTGGTGATACCCGATCACGTAAGATCACATTAACAGCCTTTGTAAACAAAAGTACAACTTCACAACCTTGATGGAATTGAACACCCATTGGTAGAGGTTGAAGTGCAAAGCGGGGATTGGCTTGTCTTGACCAAGAGATTGCAGACTAGCACATTGTGGTGCACAAGAGGATCTAAGTTTTATCCCAATCTTGCAAGTGGAAATTAGTTTTTGTATGGATAATAATGTTGAGTTGTCTTTACTCCAAGGAAAAATATATTAATTAATATAAAGCTAAAAAAAGGGCTTAATTAATTGATGGACTAAATAATCTTGAACACGGGAAATAATAACCGGGAGTCATATTATCGTAATATGTATTGTTGATAATGCAATATTAATTTTATAGTGGAGTAAATTAATATTAATGGGATGAATAAATATTGTGGCTCAATATTGAGATATTCATAGTCCATTGGAGGTTCAATCTTAATTCTCTTAAAGGCCCCTCAAATAAATTTCAAATATAAGTCCAATTAATGGAAAAAGAGAATAAAATATTATCGCTTATTTTTTCTTATTTTATTTTGAAAAATTTAGTGTAAAAGAAGAGGGAAAGATTTTCTTGATTTTCTTGAAAAGATTTTATGGAAAGAGATAAGTATTCTCGAATACAAGATTGAAAACCCATAAATTCAAGAAATAAAATCTTGCTTTTACTTTTGATATTTTTGAAATTTATAGAGATATGGGAGGAAAGAGATTTTTTGTGATTATTATGGAAATAGAATATATGAGATATATTCAAGATTGTATATTAAAGATACAAAAAATTTCCCCTAACCCTAATAGGCACAAAAATTTTCGCCCCTCTCCTCTTCTATATATAGGGATGATTTCTTCATCCCCATACGGGCCCATGAGTTGAAAAATTAGAAATCCATAAAATAATGGGTGCAATATATTTTGTGTTTTTCTTTTATTAAATTTGTTCGTATAATCCTTCCACCGGATTACGCATCAAAGGACTTGGGGACATATTTGAGAGCCGCTTTGGGTTGATCCATCCATCAATCTGGTTGTCACCCAAGAGGTATGTCTCGTAACTCCTAGTTCCGCATGTATGCGATTTACGGAAACTTGTTGTACGCATGATGGTTGTTGGTTTTATTTGTTATTTGAATTAATATAGTATTAATTCATGCCAAGAATAAATAAATAATTTAAATATGCATTTAATCGCATCTCAATAGATCCGGCAACCTATTCCCCAACGTATAATAATGTTGAGAAGTTCTTGTCTAAGGAAAAATATTAATTAATACAAAGCTTTTAAAGTGGCTTGAATTAATTAATGGATCGATAATCTTAAACACGGAAATAATAACCGGAGCCATATTACAAGAATATGGGTTAAGATGGATAGTGCAATATTAATTTTATAAGGAATTAATTAATAATGAACAAACCCAACAGGATGAGGCTAATCGCTGGAGGTGGGGAGCACTGAGCAATGGAGTTTACCAATGCAATACAAAGATACAAAAATTTAATGCAACCCGATCAACCGACAAGCAATTTGACAACCGCAAAAATGGCGCTCCCGAATCTTTTTGGAAATGCTGCCCCTCGAAGTTGCCAAGGCTCTCATTTGAAAAATGCTCAAAGGTCGCCTTCGCCACTAAAGATAACCTCATAACGGGGTTATCCTATGGTGGGGAGCCGACTTGCAAACTTTGTGATTCCGGCGATGAAAAGCCTGAACACTCGCTTTTCCGCCGCTTCCTTCGCCGAGATTTGTGGTCAAGATTTTACCAATGGACGCGGACGCCACAGCCGTCCAGTAACACCTATCGAACACCTTTCTACAAGACGGGCCTAACCTTCGCTTCAACAAGAGGAAAAGGAGGATTATGACACTCGTGGGCGCGGATTGACTCGAGCATCCGGAATGTATGTAATAATTTCATCTTCATGGAGAGGTTCCCAATATTCCAAAAAATTTGGGAAGAATACAAGGTTAGAGGACTCGGTCGGGTTTCCTTGCTCACGCATGTGAGATCCGGGATTTTTAGGTAAGAGTATGGCTAGTTAATCCTAGATCAAAAAGTGCATGAGGGAGTGATTTAAATCTCGAAGTTTGATTTTTCCTTTTTTTTTGGACCGGTGTATTGTTCTGGGGTATTTGAAATGTGAGTTTGTTGTGTAATTGTTGAGGCTTTTTGATGCCTTTTATATCCTAGTTCCCGCAGGCCAATATAATCTTTTTCCCGATTCAAAAAAATTAATATTAATCGGGTCAATAATATTGGGCTCAATATTGATAATCGGTAGTCCATTGAAATGTTCAATCTTAATTTCCTAAAGGCCCCTCAAGAAGCCCCAATATAAAGTCCAATAACAAAAAAAAAGCGTGATTAAAATAAAAGAAATAATTGTTGCCTATTTTTCCTCATTATTTTCAAAAATTAGATGAAGAAAGAGGGAAAATATTTTCGATTTTCTTGGAAAGATTTTATGGAAAAAGATAGTATTCTTGGAATACAAGATTATCCCATAAATTCAAGAAAAGTCCAAATCTTATTCTTTCCTTCTTAGTTTTTTTTCAAAAATAAAGAATAAATAAGATGGTGAGATTTTGCGGGAGATTTATTTTAGGATAGAGAATATATTAAGATATATTCAGTTTTCGGGACAAGAAAAGACTCATCCCACATCTAAAACTCCTTGTTATTTTCGCCTCCTTATCTATAAATAGGGATGAATTTTTTCATCCCCAACACAATTCCATAAGTTGAAAAATTAGAAATTCACCGCGGTGCAACATATTTTTTTTTTTCCCTTTGTTAATTGTTCATGAAAGCATCCTCCCAATCGAATTATCTGGACAAGGACGCGGGGAATACTTGGAGAAGGACTTTCTTGGGTTTGTTGAACGTACTCATCTTCTCCGGGCCGACGGTTAAAAAGGTACGTCACAGAAATTCATGAAAATTCAGATGCATATGATTTATGTGCATGATTGTTGTTGGAATTATTATTCAATTAATATAGATTAATTTATGCTAGAATAATTGTAAGAATTAAATTTATATTTAAAAAAATCATCCCAATAGATCCCGCAATTAATTCCCAACATTGTTCCTATTACTTTGAGGAACATGTGCCGACGGGCAACACAATAGACCTCGAATGTACCGTGAAGTACTAATGATCGTGGGAGGAAAACTCGATATTTGTGCCTCGGTAAGACACTTGGAAAGAAGAGTAAAAACCGGATCAGAGACTTCGAGAAGTGAACAAATACATACGACGTATATTAAATTGAAACGAGGTGCAACCCAGATATTAAGTAAGTTAATTAATTCGAGCATTAATTAATTGATATTTAAAATCGCAATTTTCATCAAATTTACAATTGTAGTGTGTTTTTTCGATCAATCTATCGAATGTCAAAAAGATAAATTTCTTCAACAACACCGCATCGGTTTGATCAACTTGTAAGGATCTATACATATATATAGTATAAAAAAAAATATAATCGCATTCTAATAATTAAGTATCTCGCCAATAATATATAAAAGGAGGAGAAATCATGTTCGGATGATTCTATACGCCGAACAAACCATGAAAGTAAAGGTCACCACGCACTCGGATATTACGTGAACGGTTTCAAATTTCACACACGAGCTTATGGCACATCTAAAGCCACTATGAACAATGGAGTTTGTCTTAAGGGAACAAACTATGATTCAAATGAAAATGATTTTACGATACTGGCGAGGTAGTGGTGTTGAATATCCTGCACTTATGAAAAAAAGTAGTTTTTGTTCAAGTGTGAGTGGTTTGATGCAACTGCGTCAGCGGGGAACAAGAATACATCTCAATTATAAGCTCATGGACGTTAATCCGAGAGGACGATACCGCTGCTTTTGATCCATTTTTGTAGCAAGTCAAGCCAATCAAGTTTATTATCGCAAGTACCTCCCTTTATCAAAGGGGCCGAGATCAGCGGGTCGCTTTGCACCACAAAATCAAGATCCTTAGTGGAAATCGATAGAAATATCGGGACCGTAGCTTCCTGAAGAGGACGACATACCATCCCAAATGAAAGTGTAAATAGATGATGATCATGTTGCTGGGCATTTGAAAGATGAAGACGGGTTAAGATAAAGAGAATGAGATTTATAAGACGTAAGATAGAGATCATAATTTCGATTCAGAGGATAATTGATGAAACTAATTATTATCTATAGATATATTTGTTATGTGACTCTTATTTTTAATTATTGATATTGACGAAGATGATATATATGTCGCTAAAATGAGTTGTTAATGTATTCATGATGTACATATTTCGTTTTAATCATCCATCTTATAATATTTAATTTATTTAATCAATGTTGTGCATTTGCAGGAGGCAGAGGTATACAAAAGTCGATTATAGAAGCTTTATTCGGGAGAGATCCAAAGGATCGTGGTCAAACTCCCGTAAAAAATAACGAAGATGAAGAGCGTAATTCTACAGTACCGATCTCGAGATCTATTATGATGATGACCACCGCGGATAATAATGATGAATCAACACACAGCGGCATTTATGATTCTTCTAAAATCGGGAGGTTGACGCTGAGGAACTCGGGCCGACCATGATCCACCACGACTGACACATATACAAGTGTGGAACGGGAAGTATGCGGATTATCAGAACATAATGTCCCGACATATGAGTCAGTCTACATGGGCAGTCAGCTTGTTTTTTTTGTCCCATATATGTTATTCTCGATCCTGCACTCACATCCCCGGTATTTTTGTTCCCCCATTCCTCAAATTTCAATTTTGTGCTCCTCAGAGGTCCGGCGTCTTCAGAGGGTCCTAATCGGGTTCTATCGCCGTGTTCGACACGCCACGCCGATTCTTTCGACAAAGAATCAAGCAATCAATGTAAAATGCTCGTAGAATTTACATTTGATCCTAATCCATTTTTCCTAATCAATTTCTTGACAAACATGATGATGAAATGACGATGGATAATACATGGAGCATGATGATGATGATGATGGATGATGATGACGATGACGATGACGAAGGATTTATGATACGGACGTGACATTAAACATTTGTGTGTGTGTGTGTGTTATGCATTAAACTTTCGATCGATATTTTGTTATGTTTTATGTTAATTTCAATATTGGAACGTCACATGTGTGTTTTATGATTATTTGTTGCGAATATTGTTGATTAATCTCTACTATTAGTTTATGAGAATTATTAAAATATTTATTTAAAAAAAAGATTATTATAGGTGTGTGTGTGATATATATAATATATTAATAAATAGTAAAAAAAATAATACAAAAGTAATAATTTTGGCAATTTTATTGAAAATGTTTAATAAAATAATATTCCATATGTACATGTGTTGTAAAAATACATGAAGGATGGATTATTTAATTTTTTTATTGAAAATAGTTTAATTCAAACGTATTCTAATCGTATTTATTGTACATTACAAGATAGTGAAAAAAGAATATGAAAAAATGATTATTTGAAAATTTCATTGAAAAATTTTAGTAAAAAATAATTAATATAAGTATATATATAAAATATGCCCATAATAATAAATAAATGAAAAGCAAATATAAAACTAATTATTTAAATATTTTATTAAAATATTTTAGTAAAAAAAATTATATAAGTGTATATATAAATGTATTAATAATAAATAAAGAAAAAGAATATAAAACTAATTATTTGAAAATTTTATTGAAAAAATATTTTAATAAAAAATAATTAATATAAGATATATATATAAATGTACTACAATAATAAATGATGCAAAAAGAATATATAAATTATTTATTTCACAATTTTATTATAAACATTTTAACTAAATCAAAGTATATATACATGATAGAAGAAATCAAATTAATAAAACATAATATATGATACATATACAATTAAAAAAGACTTACCTAATCTAATAACTCTGCCTCGCTTCTAAATGGTTTGAATACATAAGACCTCCATATAATCGAGGTCGCCAGGTTCGAATCACAAGGAGCGAATCATTATATCATGCTCCCAGCTCGAGTTCGAGGTTCCAACAATACGGTGCAATCGAGTTCTCGCAAATTCGTGCTCAAAACTCGCATCATAATTTTTATTCTCGAATTAAATTCGAACTTCTACAAAACGCTTCTCTGAAATATGCCGAGGGCCACGAGCTCCTTGCAGTCGGATTTAAACAAGACGAGGCCACCGCCTCAAGTAATCATATCTGGCTGAGGGTTTTGCCGAGGGATGTT